>JASEVX010000001.1:138672820-138847486 GCA_031761405.1 Serripes groenlandicus
GAAATTGTCCTTAAGTAATATATCATTGGGGTAAGGGGTTTGTATTTAGATAAAGCTCAATCATGCTACACCAATTGAGAAACAAGCTTTCAGCATTCCACGTATATTAACCGTGTCTCCTCCCTCGAAACTTGACCAGTACTTTACAGTTAGTGACGCTTTCTGACCCCTCTGCAGCAGACGGCTTTTTGAAAACAACGTAACAAAAGAAGAAATTGCACAAAACGTACAATTTCTCCTTTTGCCACAATGTTTTCCACTTTTTGTCATAGGTTATCCATTCAACTATGGAGATTTTCTAATTTTTGACAAAATATGTTCAAAGTCGCCTGCTGCAGAATTGTCGTATGAGGGAAAGGGTTAACCACCTTATCTGCTGCTTGGAGTGCACAGATGGTCTTTTTTACGCCCCGCCAGAGGGGCATATTTTGTTCAATAAGATTTTAAACCGCTTACTTGATTAAATAGAAATTAAATAGTTTTCAATGTTCTTACTCTATGCATACAAGGAAAACGTACAATTTCTCCTTTTTGTCACAATGTTTACCACGTGGAAATATCCAAGAGGCAGAACCCTCTCATCACGGTATTCGAACCCAGGACGTATGGTACGAGAGGCTGACGCGCTGCCAAAGTTACACAGCTTTGTTACGTATCTCTATGATGCCAATGTTACACAGCTGTGTTACGTATCTCTATGATGCCAATGTTACACAGCTTTGTTACGTATCTCTATGATGCCAATGTTACACAGCTTTGTTACGTATCTCTATGATGCCAATGCTACACAGCTTTGTTAAGTATCTCTATGATGCCAATGTTACACAGCTTGTTACGTATCTCTATGATGCCAATGTTACACAGCTTTGTTACGTATCTCTATGATGCCAATGTTACACAGCTTTGTTTACGTAGCTCTATGATGCCAATGTTACACAGCTTTGTTACGTATCTCTATGATGCCAATGTTACACAGCTGTGTTACGTATCTCTATGATGCCAATGTTACATAGCTTTGTTACGTATCTCTATGATGCCAATGTTACACAGCTTTGTTACGTATCTCTATGATGCCAATGTTACACAGCTTTGTTACGTATCTCTATGATGCCAATGTTACACAGCTTTGTTACGTATCTCTATGATGCCAATGTTACACAGCTTTGTTTTACGTATCTATATGATGCCAATGTTACACAGCTTTGTTACGTATCTCTATGATGCCAATGTTACACAGCTTTGTTACGTATCTCTATGATGCCAATGTTACACAGCTTTGTTACGTATCTCTATGATGCCAATGTTACACAGCTTTGTTACGTATCTCTATGATGCCAATGTTACGTATCTCTATGATGCCAATGTTACACAGCTTTGTTACGTATCTCTATGATGCCAATGTTACACAGCTTTGTTACGTATCTCTATGATGCCAATGTTACACAGCTTTGTTACGTATCTCTATGATGCCAATGTTACGTATCTCTATGCTGCCAATGTTACACAGCTTTGTTACGTATCTCTATGATGCCAATGTTACACAGCTTTGTTACGTATCTCTATGATGCCAATGTTACACAGCTTTGTTACGTATCTCTATGATGCCAATGTTACACAGCTTTGTTACGTATCTCTATGATGCCAATGTTACACAGCTTTGTTACGTATCTCTATGATGCCAATGTTACACAGCTTTGTTACGTATCTCTATGATGCCAATGTTACACAGATGTGTTACGTATCTATATGATGCCAATGTTACACAGCTTTGTTACGTATCTCTATGATGCCAATGTTACACAGCTTTGTTACGTATCTATATGATGCCAAGTAATGCATATAAGAATAGTTAAGTGTTTAATTATACTTGTATTCTAATTATACAAGAATGTCGCTGTTTTTGCTACCATATAGTCTCAGATCAGCATATAAACATTCAGATGTTCTGATAAGTTAGCATCATCAGCTTGTACTAAGTATAACACAATTGTAATAACATGGCTGTGCGTCAAGCCATGACGATCCGTTAAAGGCACCGTTATCATTAAGTACATTATTTAAACGGCTAAACAATGTCATTTGCGGAGCAACAAATACCGATATTTATAGGGAATCCGCTGTGGTCGAGTGGTTAGCGTCGGGTGTCCCGGGTTCGATCCCCAGTCGCGGCACCTCGGTCATGATGGAGTGCCCATTGGCCAAAGCACATTTTCTAGCTTAGTACTGGTTTGTTTACCCAGGGATCATGAATAAGTGAACTGTCACCGTGATATAACTGAACTAATGTTGAAAGCGGCGTAAAAACCCAATAAATTAATAAATAAATGGATATTTATTGTGAAAATTGATTGATAGCATACACGTGAAACCATTATTCGGACTAGTATGTTTGGGAGCACGCAGTCTCGCTGTGTTATCCAACCATCTTCGATTTATTTACCCTTTTCTAGTTGGAGATGATTTTTGAAAATAATGTGACATAAGAAGAAATTGCTCATAATGAGCAGTTTCAGCTTTTGCCACAACGTTTTCAATGTGTTTACAATACTGTTATCAACCTGATGTCGTTTACTGCAGATTTGTTGTAAGCGGGAAAGGGCTAATCCTCTGACTGATGGAACCGATATTCAGACATTCGCGCTTACTGTCCGAGCTCTATACTGTTCATAGCCCATCTCAACTGTATTATCTTGATATTCCAAATCTTGGCAACGAACCCTTCTAAAACAAGACATATCCTTTTTAAAAGTTCACCAATGAAAGGGTTTAACACGCGTACACCAATAACTTCCTAAGATGTGTACGAATATCCCCGCACGTACCGCAGCTACTTTCGCGGGAAGTGGTCCACTTGATGTATTCACGTGTCCGCGGTCAATGTTAACGATACCCATTCACATTATTTGTCTTTTATAGCTTGTTTTGGTTATCTTAACATCAACAAGGCATAGCATTCGAATAAATGGTAAGCACAATTCTGAAAAGTGAAGTAAGTTGGTCTGTGCAAATAACTGAATGGCAGAATATTGATACAGAACGAACATACAATTACCAAGATACAGTTGGACCGCGTCTTGGGACTTAGGGTCTTAATGCATTTGCGTACAGCGAAGACTCAGGCGAGCATTTGCATCCGCAAACATGTTATATATATCCATGTACAAAAATGCGCCTTTTGAAGAAGAATTGAATTATAGTACTAGTTTTATGTCAGTATGTCTTTAACCCATTCCCACTTGTAGATGCATTCTGACACATCTGTAGCAGACGACTTTTGAAAACATTGTAGCAAATGGAGAAATTGCTCATGATGAGCAATTTCTCCATTTGCCACAATGTTTTCAACTCTATTTAATAATAAAACGCCCATTAATAGAGAATTTTCAAGCAGATTTGTTGTATTTTGGAAAGGGTGATTTCAATCGAAATGTCATTTAGAGCCTAAATCTCTTTTTATTTCGCGCTGCAGTTTTCATATAATCTCATGTTATTATGTATCTAACCAAAATCCTTTTGACTCAATGCTTTTATTCGAAGTGTACACTCTTTCAACTATGTAAGCGAGTTTATAATTAGAAACAATTTAAAACCTGTACATTTGTGACTATATTAACTATTTTATACGTTTTCTAGGACGCCGATCCTTTACGTTTAAAGTCATTAACACTTTAACTCATTCAACAAATCTACCTCTGACGATTTTTAAAACATCTAGTTATAAATATGGAATATCTCTATAAATGAAACAATCTATAGTATAGACTTAAACATATTGTGACAAAATGAGAATTTGCTCATTAAGAGCAACTTCTCATTTTACCACAATGTTGTCAAGAGTCGTCTGCTGCAGATTCATGATAATGTATATGTATGGGAGAAAAAGAGTTAACTGTTTCATGGCCCCACTAAAATAACTTTCAAGTGGCGGTGCAAAAGTCTGCTGTATTGGTTGTCATACAAAGGCCGCTCTTGGATAAAATATGAGTCGAATAACGAGAAAACCGACACTGTGGACTTTGCGTAGCGTATCGACCCGAATCAGCCTCAGCCAAACCATGCCGCGCAGGCTAGGCCGGACAGTCACTTTTCGCCTCCAGTAGATTTTCTGTTTCAGGAATCATTATTCTATACCTCTATCTCCTAGGAACGGAATGTGTCGGCCCTGTTTTTGTTTTCTCATGGAACGGCTCGTATACTTTTTTGCAGACACACTGATTTAGATACGTCTTTGTTGTTAGAACGTTGTATTTAGGGGAGGGTCTATATTGTTTGAAAGTTGTATCTGGGGGAGGGTCTATATTGTTTGAAAGTTGTATCCAGGGGAGGGTTTATATTGTTTGAACGTTGTATCTAGGGGAGGGTCTATGTTGTTCGAACGTTGTATCTAGGGGAGGGTCTATATTGTTTGAAGGTTGTATCTGGGGGAGGGTCTATATTGTTTGAACGTTGTATCCAGGGGAGGGTTTATATTGTTTGAACGTTGTATCTAGGGGAGGGTCTATGTTGTTCGAACGTTGTATCTAGGGGAGGGTCTATATTGTTTGAAAGTTGTATCTTGGGGAGGGTCTATAGTGTCTGAACGTTGTATCTGGGGGAGGGTCTATGTTGTTCGAACGTTGTATTTAGGGGAGGGTCTATATTGTTTGAAAGTTGTATCTGGGGGAGGGTCTATATTGTTTGAAAGCTGTATCTGGGGGAGGGTCTATGTTTTTCGAACGTTGTATTTAGGGGAGGGTCTATATTGTTTGAAAGTTGTATCTGGGGAGGGTCTATATTGTTTGAAAGCTGTATCTGGGGGAGGGTCTATGTTGTTCGAACGTTGTATCTAGGGGAGGGTCTATATTGTTTGAACGTTATATCTAGGGGAGGGTCTATATTGTTTGAAAGTTGTATCGGGGGGAGGGTCTATATTGTTTGAAAGTTGTATCCAGGGGAGGGTCTATGTTGTTCGAACGTTATATCTAGGGGAAGGTCTATATTGTTTGAAAGTTGTATCTAGGGGAGGGTCTATGTTGTTCGAACGTTGTATCTGAGGGAGGGTCTATCTTGTTTGAACGTTGTATCTGGGGGAGGGTCTATATTGTTTGAACGTTGTATCTGGGGGGAGTGTCTATATTGTTCAAACGTTGTATCTGGGAAGGGTCTCTGTTGTTTGAACGTTGTATCTGGGGAGGGTCTATCTTGTTTGAACGTTGTATCTGGGGGAGGGTTTATATTGTTTGAACGTTGTATCTTGGGGAGGGTCTATGTTGTTCGAACGTTGTATCTAGGGGAGGGTCTATATTGTTTGAAAGTTGTATCTTAGGGAGGGTCTATAGTGTCTGAACGTTGTATCTGGGGGAGGGTCTATGTTGTTCGAACGTTGTATTTAGGGGAGGGTCTATATTGTTTGAAAGTTGTATCTGGGGGAGGGTCTATATTGTTTGAAAGTTGTATCCAGGGGAGGGTTTATATTGTTTGAACGTTGTACCTAGGGGAGGGTCTATATTGTTTGAAAGCTGTATCTGGGGGAGGGTCTATGTTGTTCGAACGTTGTATCTAGGGGAGGGTCTATATTGTTTGAACGTTGTATCTAGGGGAGGGTCTATATTGTTTGAAAGTTGTATCGGGGGGAGGGTCTATATTGTTTGAAAGTTGTATCCAGGGGAGGGTCTATGTTGTTCGAACGTTGTATCTAGGGGAGGGTCTATATTGTTTGAAAGTTGTATCTAGGGGAGGGTCTATGTTGTTCGAACGTTGTATCTGAGGGAGGGTCTATCTTGTTTGAACGTTGTATCTGGGGGAGGGTCTATATTGTTTGAACGTTGTATCTGGGGGGAGTGTCTATATTGTTCAAACGTTGTATCTGGGTAGGGTCTCTGTTGTTTGAACGTTGTATCTGGGGAGGGTCTATCTTGTTTAAACGTTGTATCTGGGGGAGGGTTTATATTGTTTGAACGTTGTATCTGGAGAAGGGTCTATATTGTTTGAACGTTGTATCTGGGGAATGGTCTTTGTTGTTTAAACGTTGTATCTGTGGGAGGGTCTATATTGTTCAAACGTTGTATCTGGGGAGGGTCTATGTTGTTTGAACGTTGTATCTGGGGAATGGTCTTTGTTGTTCGAACGTTGTATCTAGGAAAGGATCTATATTGTTTGAACGTTGTATATGGAGGAGGGTCTATATTGTTCGATCGTTGTATCTGGGGAAGGATCTATATTGTTTAAACGTTGTATCTGGGGAAGTGTCTATATTGTTTGAACGTTGTATCTGGAGAAGGGTCAATATTGTTTGAACGTTGTATCTGGGGAAGGGTCTATATTGCTTGACGTTATATCTGGGGAAGGGTCTTTATTGGTTGAACGTTGTATCTGGGGAAGGATCTTAATTGTTTGAACGTTGTATCTAGGGAAGGGTCTTTGTTGTTTGAACGTTTTATCTAGGGAAGGGTCTTTGTTGTTTGAACGTTGTATCTAGGGAAGGGTTTTGGTGTTCGAACGTTGTATCTAGGGAAGGGTCTTTGTTGTTTGAACGTTGTATCTAGGGAAGGGTTTTGTTGTTCGAACGTTGTATCTAGGAAAGGATTTATATTGTTTGTACGTTGTATATAGGGAATAATCTTTGTTGTTTGAACGTTGTATCTAGGGTAGAGGCTATACTGTTTGAATGTTGTATATGGGGGAGGGTCTATATTGTTTGAACGTTGTATCTGGGGAAGAGTCTTTGTCTTTCGAACGTTGTATCTAGGGAAGGATTTATATTGTTATATGTTGTATCTGGGAAAGGGTCTTTGTTGTTCGAACGTTGTATCTAGGGAAGGATCTTTGTTGTTTGAACGTTGTATCTGGGGAAGGGTCTATATTGTTTGAACGTTGTATCAGGGGAAGGGTCTATATTGTTTGAACGTTGTATCCGTGGGAGGGTCTATATTGTTTGAACGTTGTATCTGAGGAAGGGTATATTATATTGTTTTAACGTTGTATCTGGGGGAAGGTCTATATTGTTTGAACGTTGTATCTGAGGAAGGGTATATTATATTGTTTTAACGTTTTATCTAGGGAAGGGTCCTTATTGTTTGAACGTTGTATCTGGGGAAGGGTCTATATTGTTCAAACGTTGTATCTGAAAAATGTCTATATTGTTCAAACGTTGTATCTGAGGGAAGGGTCTATATTGTTTGAACGTTGTATCTGAGGGAGTGAATATATTGTTCAAACGTGGTATGTAGGGAAGGGTCTTTATATTGTTTGAACGTTCTATCTGAAGGAGGTACTATAATGTTTGAACGTTATATCTGGAAGAGGGTCTATATTGTCCAAACGTTGTATCTAGGGAAGGGTCTATATTGTTTTAAAGCTGTATATGGGGAATGGTCTTTGTTGTTTGAACGTTGTATCTGGGGAAGGGAAGTATCTATATTGTTTGAACGTTGTATCTAGAGGAAGGTCTATATTTTTCTAATGTAGTATCTAGGAAGGGTCTATATTGCCCGAACGTTGTATCTGTAAGGGTCTATATTGTTTGAACGTTGTATTTGGGGGAGGGTGTATATTGTGTGAACGTTGTATCTGGCGGAGGGTGTATATTGTTCGAACGTTCTATCTGGGGGAGGGTGTATATTGTTTGAACGTTGTATCTAGGGGAGGGTCTATATTGTTTGAAAGTTGTATCTGGGGGAGGGTCTATCTTGTTCGAAAGTTCTATCTAGGGGAGGGTCTATATTGTTTGAACGTTGTATCTGGGGAAGGGTCTATATTCTTTGAACGTTTTATCCGGGGGATGGTCTATATTGTTTGAACCTTGTATCTGGGGAAGGGAAGGGTCTATATTCTTTGAACGTTGTATCTGGAGGAGGGTCTATATTGTTCGATCGTTGTATCTGGGGGAGTGTCTATATTGTTTGAACGTTGTATCTGGGGAAGGGTCTATAATGTTTGAACGATGTATCTGAATGAGGGGCTATATTGTCTGAACGTTTTACTGGGGGAGGGTCTATAATGTTAAAACGTTGTATCTGGGGAGGGTCTATATTGTTTGAACGTTGTTTCTGGGGGAGTTTCTATATTGTTTGAGCATTGAATCTAGGGGAGGGTCTATATTGTTTAAACGTTGTTTCTAGGGGGTGATCTATATTGTTTGAACGTTGTATCTGGGGAAAGGTCTATATTGTTTGAACGTTGTATCTGAAAGAGGGTCTATATTGTCTGAACGTTATATCTGGGGGAGGGTCTATATTGTTCAAACGTTGTATCTGGGGAAGGGTCTATATTGTTTGAACGTTGTATCTAGGGGAGGGTCTATATTGTTTGAACGTTGTATCTAGGGGAGAGTTTTTATTGTTTGAACGTTGTATATATGGGAGGGTCTATATTGTTTGAACGTTGTATCTAAGGGAGGGTCTATATTGTTTGAACGTTGTTTCTAGGGGAGGGTCTATATTGTTTGAACGTTGTTTCTGGGGGAGGATCTATATTGTTTGAACGTTGTATCTGGGGGAGGATCTATATTGTTTTATCGTTGAATCTAGGGGAGGGTCTATATTGTTTGAACGTTGTTTCTAGGGGATGGTCTATATTGTTTGAACGTTGTATATAGGGGAGGGTTTTTATTGTTTGAACGTTGTACCTGAAGGAGGGTCTATATTGTTTGAACATTGTTTCTAGGGGAAGGTTTTTATTGTTTGAACGTTGTACCTGAAGGAGGGTTTTTATTGTTTGAACGTTGTATATATGGGAGGGTCTATATTGTTTGAACGTTGTATCTAGGGGAGGGTCTATATTGTTTGAACGTTGTATCTAGGGGAGGGTCTACATTGTTTGAACGTTGTTTCTGGGGGAGGATCTATATTGTTTGAACGTTGTATCCGGGTGAGGATCTATATTTTTTTAATGTTCTATCTGGGGAAGGGTCTATATTGTTTGAACGTTGTATCAATGAGAGTGTCTATATTGTTTGAACGTTGTATCTGGGGGAGTGTTTATATTGTTTAAACGTTGTTTCTGGGAGAGGGTCTATATTGTTTGATCGTTGCATCTGGTGGAGGGTCTATATTGTTTGAACGTTGTTTCTGGGGAAGGGTCTATATTGTTTGAACGTTGTATCTGGGGGAGGATCTATATTGTTTGAACGTTGTATCTAGGGGAGGGTCTAAATTGTTTGAACGTTGTATCTTGGGGATGGTCTATATTGTTTGAACGTTGTATCTAGGGGAGGGTTTATATTGTTTGAACGTTGTATCTGGGGGAGTGTCTATATGGTTTGAACGTTGTATCTAGGGGAGGGTCTATATGGTTTGAACGTTGTATCTGGGGGAGTGTCTATATTGTGTGAACGTTGTATCTGGGGGAGGGTCTATATTGTTTGAACGTTGTATCTGGGGGAGGATCTATATTGTTTGAACTTTGTATCTGGTGGAGGATCTATATTATTTGAACGTTGTATCTGGGGGAGGATCTATATTGTTTGAACTTTGTATCTGGTGGAGGATCTATATTATTTGAACATTGTATCTAGGGGAGAGTCTTTATTGTTTGAACGTTGTATATATGGGAGGGTCTATATTGTTTGAACTTTGTATCTAGGGGAGGGTCTATATTGTTTGAACGTTGTTTCTTGGGGAGTGTCTATATTGTTTGATCGTTGTATCTGGGTGAGGGTCTATATTGTTTGAACGTTGTATCTGGGGGAGGGTCTATATTGTAAAGAACGTTCTATCTGGGGGAGGGTCTATATTGTTTGAACGTTCTATCTGGGGGAGGATCTTTGTTGTTTGAACTTTGTATCTGGGGGAGGATCTATATTATTTGAACATTGTATCTAGGGGAGAGTCTTTATTGTTTGAACGTTGTATATATGGGAGGGTCTATATTGTTTGAACGTTGTATCTGGGGGAGGATATATATTGTTTGAACTTTGTATCTGGTGGAGGATCTATATTATTTGAACATTGTATCTAGGGGAGAGTCTTTTTTGTTTGAACGTTGTATATATGGGAGGGTATATATTGTTTGAACTTTGTATCTAGGGGAGGGTCGATATTGTTTGAACGTTGTTTCTTGGGGAGTGTCTATATTGTTTGATCGTTGTATCTGGGGGAGGGTCTATATTGTTTGAACGTTGTATCTGGGGGAGGGTCTATATTGTTTGAACGTTCTATCTGGGGGAGGGTCTATATTGTTTGAACGTTCTATCTGGGGGAGGATCTATATTGTTTGAACTTTGTATCTGGGGGAGGATCTATATTATTTGAACGTTCTATCTGGGGGAGGGTCTATATTGTTTGAACGTTCTATCTGGGGGAGGATCTTTATTGTTTGAACTTTGTATCTGGGGGAGGATCTATATTATTTGAACATTGTATCTAGGGGAGAGTCTTTATTGTTTGAACGTTGTATATATGGGAGGGTCTATATTGTTTGAACGTTGTATCTGGGGGAGGATCTATATTGTTTGAACTTTGTATCTGGTGGAGGATCTATATTATTTGAACATTGTATCTAGGGGAGAGTCTTTATTGTTTGAACGTTGTATATATGGGAGGGTCTATATTGTTTGAACTTTGTATCTAGGGGAGGGTTTATATTGTTTGAACGTTGTTTCTTGGGGAGTGTCTATATTGTTTTATCGTTGTATCTGGGGGAGGGTCTATATTGTTTGAACGTTGTATCTGGGGGAGGGTCTATATTGTTTGAACGTTCTATCTGGGGGAGGGTCTATATTGTTTGAACGTTCTATCTGGGGGAGGATCTATATTGTTTGAACTTTGTATCTGGGGGAGGATCTATATTATTTGAACGTTCTATCTGGGGGAGGGTCTATATTGTTTGAACGTTCTATCTGGGGGAGGATCTTTATTGTTTGAACTTTGTATCTGGGGGAGGGTCTATATTGTTTGAACGTTCTATCTAGGGGAGGATCTATATTGTTTGAACTTTGTATCTGGGGGAGGATCTATATTATTTGAACATTGTTTCTAGGGGAGAGTCTTTATTGTTTGAACGTTGTATATATGGGAGGGTCTATATTGTTTGAACGTTCTATCTGGGGGAGGATCTATATTGTTTGAACTTTGTATCTGGGGGAGGATCTATATTATTTGAACATTGTATCTAGGGGAGAGTCTTTATTGTTTGAACGTTGTATATATGGGAGGGTCTATATTGTTTGAACGTTGTATCTGGGGGAGGATCTATATTGTTTGAACTTTGTATCTGGTGGAGGATCTATATTATTTGAACATTGTATCTAGGGGAGAGTCTTTATTGTTTGAACGTTGTATATATGGGAGGGTCTATATTGTTTGAACTTTGTATCTAGGGGAGGGTCTATATTGTTTGAACGTTGTTTCTTGGGGAGTGTCTATATTGTTTGATCGTTGTATCTGGGGGAGAGTCTATATTGTTTGAACGTTGTATCTGGGGGAGGGTCTATATTGTTTGAACGTTCTATCTGGGGGAGGGTCTATATTGTTTGAACGTTCTATCTGGGGGAGGATCTATATTGTTTGAACTTTGTATCTGGGGGAGGATCTATATTATTTGAACGTTCTATCTGGGGGAGGGTCTTTATTGTTTGAACGTTCTATCTGGGGGAGGATCTTTATTGTTTGAACTTTGTATCTGGGGGAGGATCTATATTATTTGAACATTGTATCTAGGGGAGAGTCTTTATTGTTTGAACGTTGTATATATGGGAGGGTCTATATTGTTTGAACGTTGTATCTGGGGGAGGATCTATATTGTTTGAACTTTGTATCTGGTGGAGGATCTATATTATTTGAACATTGTATCTAGGGGAGAGTCTTTATTGTTTGAACGTTGTATATATGGGAGGGTCTATATTGTTTGAACTTTGTATCTAGGGGAGGGTCTATATTGTTTGAACGTTGTTTCTTGGGGAGTGTCTATATTGTTTGATCGTTGTATCTGGGGGAGGGTCTATATTGTTTGAACGTTGTATCTGGGGTAGGGTCTATATTGTTTGAACGTTCTATCTGGGGGAGGGTCTTTATTGTTTGAACGTTCTATCTGGGGGAGGATCTATATTGTTTGAACTTTGTATCTGGGGGAGGATCTATATTATTTGAACGTTCTATCTGGGGGAGGGTCTATATTGTTTGAACGTTCTATCTGGGGGAGGGTCTATATTGTTTGAACGTTCTATTTGGGGGAGGATCTATATTGTTTGAACTTTGTATCTGGGGGAGGATCTATATTATTTGAACATTGTATCTAGGGGAGAGTCTTTATTGTTTGAACGTTGTATATATGGGAGGGTCTATATTGTTTGAACGTTGTATCTGGGGGAGGATCTATATTGTTTGAACTTTGTATCTGGTGGAGGATCTATATTATTTGAACATTTTATCTAGGGGAGAGTCTTTATTGTTTGAACGTTGTATATATGGGAGGGTCTATATTGTTTGAACTTTGTATCTAGGGGAGGGTCTATATTGTTTGAACGTTGTTTCTTGGGGAGCGTCTATATTGTTTGATCGTTGTATCTGGGGGAGGGTCTATATTGTTTGAACGTTGTATCTGGGGAAGGGTCTATATTGTTTGAACGTTCTATCTGGGGGAGGGTCTATATTGTTTGAACGTTCTATCTGGGGGAGGGTCTATATTGTTTGAACGTTGTATCTGGGGGAGGGTATATATTGTTTGAACGTTGTATCTGGGGGAGTGTCTATATTGTTTATACGTTGTATCTAGGGGATATATATTACAGATATGGATAACAAAAACATGTCAATATTTCATTTCAATACAATTGAATGTGCAAAATTGATTTTCAGTGTTTAATGCCGCCTTCAACAATTGTTCAGTTGTATCACGTTACCAGTACTACTGATCCATTTATCCGGACACAAGCCAGTCAGTCGTAATGCTAACCCTGCAACCCTGAGCTCCAAGAGGGCTGCCATTAATACCATTTTGAAGGTGTTTTGTATGCCCTAGTGGGGGATCGAACCCGCGATCTCCTGCACCGAAGTGGACGCTCTACCACTACACCACCGAGGCCATTTTGCACACAATTCAGAATCAGGTCAATATTGTTGAGCTATATTATATTCACATCACAAGGTATGTTTAGACACTGTTTAACCTTTTCCCACATGTATACGCATTATAACGCATTTGAAGAAGACGGCTTTTAAAACATTGTAACAAAACAAGAAATTTGCAAATGATAAGCAATTCCTACTTTTGTCACAATCTATTCCATACTAGTATCTTCATTTTAACCCTTTCCCTCATATAGACGCTTTATGACGCCTCTGCAGCAGACGCCTTTTTGAAAACATAGTGACAAAAGAAGAAATTGCACAAAACGTGCAATTTCCCCTTTTGCCACAATGTTTTCCACTTTTTGTCATAGGTTATCCATTGAACTATGGAGATTTTCTATTTTTTGACAAAATACGTTCAAAGTCGTCTGCTGCAGAATTGTCGTATGAGGGAAAGGGTTAAGAGATGTTCATCAATGTTGTCAATATGCTTTCAACGTCTTCTTGTGCAGATTGGTGGTATGTCGGAAATGGTTTAGTTACACACATGAACATCGACCTCCTGTAGTTTGAAGACCAATCAATCTTCTTTGTTTTCCCTTATGTTAATTAAATACCATTCTCGAGATGTCTCAATTATGTTTAAATATGAGCCGTTCAACGAGAAACCCAACATTATGTTATTGAATATGTCTTATGTATCGACCCAGATCAGTGCGCGCAGTCCGCACAGTCTAATCCGGGCCGACACATTCCGTCTCAGGGGGGATAGAGATATAGAGTAATATTTCACGAAACATAAAATCTACAGGAGGCGAAAAGTCTCTGTCCGGGTTATCCTGCGCGGCATGCTTACGCTGATCTGGGTCGATACTTTACGCAGAGTCCATAATGTTCGGTTTTCTCGTGGGACGGCTCGAATCATAATGGCGAACATGAAAGTTCCGAAGGTCGATTTTCCTGTGGCGTGAATCACTTAAATCATCCTTATATAAGGAAGCAAAATACAAATTGGCCACTGAGGACGGTCTCAGAAAGTTTTAAGAGCATCCGTTCAATCCCCTGAAAACTTGCATACTTAGAGTGTGAACCCGTGCATGATAAAAGGTGCAAGTTGACCTTTGTCATGTGTACAGTATAGATCCAGATTAGTCTGTGTATATTATGAAAAGACTGAGCAGTTGCACAAGATGATATGAACCTACACTCTTCAGAAACGCCACATGAGCCGTCCCACGAGAAAACCAACATTGTGGACATTGCGTAAAGTATCGACGAACATCAGCCTAAGCATGCCGTGCAGGCTAACCCGGACAAACACTGTTCGCCTCCTGGGGATTTCCTGTTTCAGAAATCATTACTCTTTACCTCTACCCCCCTGAAACGAAATATGTCGGCCCAGATTAGCCTGCGCGGACTGTGCAAGCCGATCTGGATCGATACATGACGCAGAGTCCATAATGTTGGTTTTTCTCATGGAACTGCTCATGTGTACCTTTTCTCATATTATAAGGTCGTCGATGGTAAAAGGTACAACGTGGTACTTCTGAACAACATACATGCATATTAAGATCAGCCTGCACATCTGCTCCATCTTATCAGAATCTACACAAGTTTACAGGAGCCTCGACTCAGCTTATGTAAGTACTATTTGAACAGTTAATATATTGATGAGATTGTCCGGATGCACATGTTGATCCGGAATCACATGTTGATCCGGATTTATACTGATCACAAAAGTCTACTACTAGCTTTTCCCAAAGAACGGACTCAATTGATTTGTGCAATAAGGTTATACAGGTTTCTGTTGCAAGGTAGCATGTTAACATTTTGCCTCTTTGAAGGATGGTATAGTAGGTTGTAGTAGCGATACCTGACTGTGTAGTGTACTACAAGGCACGTTTATAATTGATGTCTCGCGAGACCGGAAGTCGAGAGTGATTGAACTTTGTTCACGCTCCGAGTAGACAATAAATAGCATACAGAGCCAGGGGCGTAGCTCCCTTTAGGCACTGTAGGCACGTGCCTACACATTTTTTCTCAAAATGCCCTAAAATGCAGCTGCGGCGATAGACACCTGCGTAATCTATCGATCTATCGCGCAGACTGATCCGGCTGACACATTCCGTCTTAGAGGGCGAAAAGTGTCTATCCGGGTAGACCTGTGTGGCATGCTTAGGCTGATCCGGGTCGATACTTTACGCAGAGTCCACAATGCTGATTTTCTCAAGAGACGGCCTTCACATTGGTTATTGCAAAGCTACGCCCCTGTGAATGTCAATCTTATAACAACCATACCAACATACTTCGCTGCACGTTTATTGGATCAGTGCTCGAAACTATAAACCTCTTAAAACGTGCTCTATGCTCAGAAATGAACTCCATGCTCCAAATAAGATTTATGATTGGTCAATTTCAAAAGTGAATTTGCTTCTGACCAATCGAATATTTTAGCACCAATTCTGAGTACAAAGTAAACCTTTTCAGGTTTAGAGCCTGAATACAACGCATAATATGTCGTCTGGAGTTTATCTAATTCATGTGTCCATTGTCCCATGTTCGGTTCTTTAGACTAGAAATACTCGACAATCTTCGCTTCTTTATCTCGTTTACAATATGAGTTATTTTACCTGTTGTATACATAGCGAATTGGTAAGCGACACTTGTACTGCAATGTCACTCTGAGCCGACCTGTATGGGGCTGTCGTCAGATCTATATACGAGCGTCTGGTTTTAATGAGATTGAGTGAATGAAAACAAGGTATTACCTGTAGATGTTTTGTCTGCTAATTGAGACCTGTCATAGAGATCAAATACATAAAATACATATGAGCCGTCCCACGAGAAAACCAACATTATGGCCTCTGCGTAATGTATCGATCCAGATCAGCCTGAGCAGTCCACGCAGACTGATACAGGCCGACAAAATCCATCTCAGGGGGATAGAGGTATAGAGCAATGATTTATGAAACAGAAAATCCACAGGAGGCGAAGTGTCTATCCGGGTAAGCCTGCGCGGCATGCTTAAGCTGATCCGGGAAGATACTTTACGCAGAGTCAACACTATTGTTTTCTCGCGGGACGGCTAATATTATGAACCCGTCCATGATAAAAGGTACAAGTTCAGCCTGTGCATCTATCTGACACTATGTTCAAGCTTTACAGTGTCCACATAGTACTTACATCCGATTATCATAAGCTTCCGTCAAATTGTGTAGATTCAGATAAGTCATGTGGCATGTGGAGAACCTAATCGGAATATTCACTGATCGGAAATCCAAAAACGTGTACCTTTTCCCATGGACGAGTACACATTTTGATATTTCAAACTGTCGCAAAGGTTACAAATTCTTAAACCAAACATTTATTCATAAATGACGTCAGCTCCTTATAATTATGTTGCTAAGCGACAGTTTATTTATGAAACTGTTAACCTCCTTTCGGTTTCCGGAATTTGGCTGTTTCGATGTAAGTTCCCATTAATCAACAAAGCGTGCCTCGCTTAGTATCGGACTCATTTGATTTTAAGTAGCGGTTTCCGTCCCTTTTCTATAACGTCCGCTTCGAGTACGTTCAGTCATAGGATGCATGCCGGGTAAAGAGAACAGATCGGTCCGTGGAGTTAGTCTGTATTAACCGCCCACATACTACACATCAAAAACAGTTGATTTCGAATATATATCGACAACAAATAAAGAAGATATATAAAATTAATGTCCAATCAATGAATAAAGTTGAACACATTGTGGCAAGTGGAGATATTTCTCATTATGATTTTTTTTTCAGCTTTTGCCTTTATGGTATAAAATGTCGTCTGCTGCAGATTCGTCAAAATGCGTCTGAAAGTGGGAAATTCGAATGAAAGATCCGTCTTCTTGTTTAGGAAAATTAGGCAACCAAGACAAATCATCAGGCCTTACTCTACGAATGTGATGAATGTGATGAATGTAACGCGAGAAAACGAATTAACCGTCAATTTATTATACATACATAAAATTCTATTCTAAAAAATCGTCTGCAAGCAAAGCAATCAACTTTCGTGACGTATCTTGACCTACAAAAAGCATTTGATTTTCTAGATAGAAATGCGCTAATGTACAAACTGCTATCAAATGGTATAAACGGCAACTTTTATAACGCTATTAAATCAATGTATACTGACACGCCATCTTGTATTAGGCTAAATGGTATATGTTCGGACTGGTTCGATTGTTCAGCCGGCGTCCGTCAAGGGGATAATTTGTCGCCGACAATCTTTGCCTTTTATATTAATGATCTGGCTATAGGGCTAAAAAGTCTTAATAAAGGTGTTGACATTGATGGTGAAAATGTATGCTTACTTATGTATGCGGATGACATAATGTTAATGGCAGGCTCCGAGTCTGATATGCAGGACATGCTCAATTTCGTTAATGCCTGGTGTTTAAAATGGCGGTTAAAGGTTAACCCTACAAAGTCTAATGTGGTACACTTTAGAAATACTGGGAAACAGAGAAGTAATTTCCAATTTCATGTTGGTGTTAACAATTTGGCATATGCGGACAGTTACAAATATCTAGGTGTAGTATTCAATGAATTTTTAGACCTTAACTTAACCGCTGAAACTTTGTCGCTCTCAGGTGGTAGGGCATTGGGTTCCGTTATCTCAAAAATTCACAATTTTAAATCCGTTGGAGTTCAAACGTACACAAAACTATATAATTCGTGTGTTGTTCCAGTAATGGACTATTGCTCAGGGGTATGGGGATTTAAACCGCATAATAAAGCCGACGTCGTCCAAAATAGAGCGATTCGATATTTTTTAGGTGTCCATAGGTTTACACCCTCATTAGCATTGAATGGGGAGATCGGGTGGGTCCCATGTAAAATAAGACGTTGGGTTAATATCTTACGTCTATGGAATAGGTTAGTGAAGATGAATAACTCAAGAATAACAAAGAAAGTTTTCCTCTTTGATTATTCATACAATACCAAGTCTTGGTGTTCTGATGTAAAAAGTATTTTAACTTCTGTTAATATGGAGAATATTTATAAAGATAAACTTACCTGCGACGTCAACATTATTGAACGACTTCTTTTATCAAAGCACAACGAAACTTGGCTTAAGGGTATACATAACGTTGCCAAACTACGCACATACGTCACATTTAAAACAGAATATTGTTGCGAAAACTACGTTAAACTCAATCTAGATAAAACAGAACGATCGTTTTTAGCTCAATTACGCTGTGGGATACTTCCGCTTAGAATTGAAACCGGTAGATTTGTTGGTCAAAAACCAGAAGAACGGGTATGTTTAGTATGTTCTTCAAATTCTATTGAAAATGAAACTCATTTTCTTTTGAAATGTAATCTTTATAGCAATGAAAGACAATTATTATTTCGAAATGTTTCAATTAAACACAACCAATTTCATACTTTTTCAGAAATAGATAAACTTAAAATGTTAGTATGTGAGGAATCCAGACTATGTGCTTCTTTTATTTCAACTGCATTTAAAAAACGCAGATCAATGCTTTATATATAACTAAAGTATTATATAAATTGTTTCTTTAAATCTAAATATTTAATTTTAGTCCATTTAGTAAATGATAATATAACTTTCTTGATCTTCTTTGTGAAGCTAACTATTCATATACTATATTTACTTGTAAATATGTTACTATTATGTTTAAATTATTACTCTGTACATAAAGTGACTTATAGGCCCAACGCGGCCGGGTGTGTTTATTGTATTAATATTTGTATGTAATTGTTATACACATGTCACTCTAATAAAATATATCTTATCTTATCTTATCTTACTTAAATGCAAGGAAAATAGAGAACACATGACATATAAGCTACCAACGAAAGCTGTTTTTGACAATTCACTGATCTGGTTCTAGACTGCTCGATAATAGTATAAGTCTTAGAAGGTTTCAAGAAACTTGTATAAAACGGTTTCCATTTGGATTCACAAGATAAATGCTGAGACAGGTATTTTACAGCACGTGTAATAATTACCCTAAGGTTGGGTTTCCCATAGGCACCTGATGGTATGTCGACTACCCTCAGAGATCTCCGACTATCCGCCGTTATAAAAGTTTCAAACAAAATACGTTTTTTATATAAATTTAAAATTTTGTTTTAGTTGTAAATATAAATTTTAATTTTATATAAAACAAGTATTTCGTTTGAAAGTTATTTAAAAGGGGATAGTCGGAGATTACGGTGGGCAGTCGTACATAGTCGGATATCACGGAGGGTAGTCGTACATAGTCGGAGATCACGGAGGGTAGTCGTACATAGTCGGAGATCACAAAGGGTAGTCGAACATAGTCGGAGATCACAAAGGGTAGTCGAACATAGTCGGAGATCACAAAGGGTAGTCGAACATAGTCGGATATCAATGAGGGTAGTTGTACACAGTCGTAGTCGTACACAGTCGTTGATGACGGAAGATAGTCGCACATAGTCGGAGATCATGGAGGGTAGTCGTACGTACCAACGAGTGCTCATGGATGTTCCTAAGGAGCCACTCAGTCCATTCCTATATCATGATACTGAGCTTAGCCTATACTTGACATGTGAGTTTCCATAACCGTTATGGGTCGGTCCTGATTGTTTTCAGTAAATATAAACAGCGTATTAAAACTAAAACGTGTTGGAGTTTACTCTCTTTACCATTTAAAAAATATATAGTGCGAATAAAAAATGAAATAAAAATAGAACAATGTCAAGTGAATACAACTCAGCGAAATAGTAATAAATAATAACCTTTAAACCTTGTCCAGTCAACGATGTTTAACCCTTGCCATATTAAAGACGCATGTTGGCGCCTCAACAGCAGACGACTTTTGAAAAAAAAAACCGGAGGCAATAGAATAAATAACTAATGTTCAGCAATTTCTACTTTTGTCACAATGTGTTCAACTGTAATCAATTATCAAACTTATATTCATAAATGTTTTCCATATTATTTTCTTGATGTTTTAAAAAGTCCTCTGCTGCAGATTTGTTCAATGTGGGAAAGTGTTTAACTCTTTCAGCGCCAAAGGCAATATTGAGCTTTTTGCAAACAATGCAGATTCAGGTGAGTCAGCTCGTAACGAGCTGTCTCACCTGAACTCTGCATTGTTTGGCTGTGAGTTATAAACATATTCCAAAAATCCTATAACATGAAAATAGGGTCGTCCGAGTTTTGAACATGGAAGAGTCTACTTTAAACAATTTGTCGCTGAAAGGGTTAAGGAACACCAGGAAGTTTTAATTTAACATGCTGTGACGCATCATCTCCGTTACATACAAGCCTATAAGTTATAAATACAATTTACACACTCAGCGCGAGTAGTATATATATAAAGTGTTTTCAGACAATGGAGAGTTTTCATTTTCAAAAAACGCCAACGTTTACATTTCGGGGCTTTACACCCGTGACTCATTCTGCACCGAAAATACACCATTTGATTGTTTGACACCAAGAAATACCCCATTTGACTGTTTGACACCAAGAAGGAATACCCCATTTGATTGTTTGACACCAAGAATAAATACCCCATTTAGACCGCGTATTCCTGCCGTCGTATACGCGTTTTTTGATATTCGCTTATAATTCCCCCGAAATTATGCATGCGAAAATGTTCATCCTAATCCCGCTGAAATGTTACATCGGTCTCATTTCCAGAGAGTTTTAATAAGTACGTACATGTACTTATTAATCTATAGATACCTGTATGTTTCATGTTAGTTTAAACTTATTTATTTTACATCGATTGTGAAACAAGCTTTCAGCTTATATTAATCACGCTCGATGACTTAACCAGTACTCGCGCCGTTTGTGAGAAAAAAATCCAAAACTTAAAACCCGCTACTCACGGGCCTCGAACCCTGAACCTTTGATACGAGAGGCCGACGCTCAACCTCTGCATCAATGTCTTTCACGTTTCATGTTGATGCCTGAGTAGCGACAAATATAGAATCAACATTAGATTACACGAACGTGCACGCTGATATGTATCTACATTGCGTGCAATTACAGTTGAACCACGTACGAAACGATGTACACACAAATGCTGTTTGAAATACCGTACATCGGAATACGGAAAACTTTCCCACATTCAACAACTCTGCAGCAGACGACTTTGAAAACATATTCGAAAACAATTTTTTTGAGCAATTTCTTCTTTTGTCGCCATGTTTTCAAAAAGCTGTCTGCTGCAGAGGCGTCAGAAAGCGAATATATTAGGGAAAGGGTTAATAAAAAGAGAAATCTACATATTAGTTCGTTATGTTCACATACGTAACGAGCAGTTTATCATTTTGCCACTATGTTTTTAAAAGCCGTCTGCTGCAGAGGCGTCAGAAAGCGAAAATATTAGGGAAAGGGTTAATGAAAACAATCTACATATTAGTTCATTATGTTCACATATGTAACGAGCAGTTCATCATTTTGCTACTGTTTTTAAAAGTGGTTTGAGGCAGAGGCGTCAGAAACGTCTGCATGTAGGAAAGGGTTAAAGAGCAGGACACACCATCACTTGTACAACCCTTAAGACGTTCGCTTTCTAACATATTTCTAGAGTATCAGTCATGATGACCATATAATCGGCATTACTTCAACCAAATAATTAAATGAGCAGCGCTCTATCAAAAAACAACCGTAAGGTAAAGTTCCAGATCAGTGAATGCACCCGCCCTATCTTGAATGGCTGTGCACCTTGTGCCATTTCGTTAAAGAAGGTTACAAGTAACTTACACAAACTAGTGTCCATTTGATGCTCAATTTAGATTTAATTGGTTCACTCTGTTATTATTATTGGAATGGTGTTATGATAATTACCAATCACTTTGAATTTAGCTGACTATATACAGTGGAACCTGTGATTAAGACCACCTTGGATAAGCGACCATACTTTAAGTTTCCCAATTAATAATTTTCTGTATAAATGACCCTGCATTTAAACAACACCTGTGAACAAAGACCAGTCTGTTAACTTCCCAGGGATGGTCTTTCAATATAGATTTGATTGTAATTAATAATGTATGTTGTGTGAGTTTGAGTCGCGATAGCTAAGTCGGTTAACTACAAAGATGGTTGATCGAGTTGTTGCAAGTTCGAACATCAGCCTGCAATGGTCATGAATTCTTTCACATGATTGAGAAACGTCATTAAGACAGCGTCATTGCCACAGAGTCTAAGTGGGAAAGTAACCAGTTGCCTGTGAAATATGTTGTGTTACGAACTGATGCGTGAACAACAGAAAATACATGGTCATAAGAACTGTCGTGATATAACTGAAAACCGTTGAAAACGACGTTACCTTGCAATAAATCATTCAGCAGTATATTTTAAAAAGTGATTTAAGTTCGAACCCCGGTCCAGCCATTCATCCTCTCCGAGGGTTGTCAAAAGCAAGTGTGACTGACGTCATTCGTATAAACGTCTAGACAAGTTGCCCGGGGAGGAAGATGTGTGAACCATGGATTCGAGAGCACCAGGAAACACATGGGTGTGCGAACTGGCCGCCGTGATATAACGACATAGTCATTGACGATGATATGGCAGAGATGCTGGTGACCCTGGGTGTGCGAACTGGCCGCCGTGATATAACGGAATAGTCATTGACGAAGAGTTAGCCGAGATGCTGGTGTCCCTAGGTGTGCGAACTGGCCGCCGTGAAGTAACGGAATAGTCATTGACGAAGAGTTAGCCGAGATGCTGGTGTCCCTGGGTGTGCGAACTGGCCGCCGTGATATAACGGAATAGTCATTGACAAAGAGTTAGCCGAGATGCTGGTGTCCCTGGGTGTGCGAACTGGCCGCCGTGATATAACGGAATAGTCATTGACAAAGAGTTAGCCGAGATGCTGGTGTCCCTGGGTGTGCGAACTGGCCGCCGTGATATAACGACATAGTCATTGGCGATGAGTTGGCAGAGATGCTGGTGTCCCTGGGTGTGCGAACTGGCCGCCGTGAAGTAACGGAATAGTCATTGACGATGAGTTAGCCGAGATGCTAGTGTCCCTGGATTTGCAAACCGGCCGCCGTGATATAACGGAATAGTCATTGACAAAGAGTTAGCCGAGATGCTGGTGTCCCTGGGTGTGCGAACTGGTCGCCGTGAAATAACGGAATAGTCATTGACGAAGAGTTAGCCGAGATGCTGGTGTCCCTGGGTGTGCGAACTGGCCGCCGTGATATAACGGAATAGTCATTGACGATGAGTTAGCCGAGATGCTAGTGTCCCTGGATTTGCAAACTGGCCGCCGTGATATAACGGAATAGTCATTGACGATGAGTTGGCAGAGATGCTGGTATCTCTGGGTGTGCGAACTGACCGCCGTGATATAACGGAATAGTCATTGACGATGAGTTAGCAGAGATGCTGGTGTCCCTGGATGTGCGAACTGGACGTCGTGAAATAACGACATAGTCATTGACGATGAGTTTGCAGAGATGCTGGTGTCCCTGGATGTGCGAACTGGCCGCCGTGAAATAACGGAATAGTCATTGACGAAGAGTTAGCCGAGATGCTGGTGTCCCTGGGTGTGCGAACTGGCAGCCGTGATATAACGACATAGTCATTGACGATGAGTTGGCAGAGATGCTGGTGTCCCTGGGTGTGCGAACTGGCCGCCGTGATATAACGACATAGTCATTGACGATGAGTTGGCAGAGATGCTGGTGTCCCTGGGTGTGCGAACTGGCCGCCGTGATATAACGACATAGTCATTGACGATGCGTTGGCAGAGATGCTGGTGTCTCTCTGCCAAATAGGGACGTATAATTTATCATAATATATAAGAATAGAATGTTACGGTTATAGTATATTTATTTATAATCAATAATCTCACTTTTACAGCATAAATGTATATGTACGAGCCGCGTCTAGCGATTTAGGATCTTATTCACTCTCCGCCATAGATTCATAGAAAGTTAAATTGTCGTGAAACCATTTCCTTCATATAGACGCTTTCTGACGCCTCTGCAGCAGACGGCGTTTTGAACACATAGTGACAAAAGAAGAAATTGCTCAATACGAGCAATTTCTCCTTTTGCCACAATGTTTTCCACTTGTTGTCATAGGTTATCCATTCAATTATAGAGATTTTCTATTTTTTGACAAAATATATTCAAAGTCGTCTGCTGCAGAATTGTCGTATGAGGGTAAGGGTTAATTCTATGTTTTTTTTCGTCCAATATCAAGTTGACGGATAGTGAAGACCAAATCTCAAATCGCTAGACGCTGCTTATAATAAAACCAATCTGAAATTATCACATTTTTCAGTGAAAGTTGTAAAACAAAAATGTCTCAAATGAGATTAGACAATCAATTTTACAAATCAGACGAAAGGAAAAGAATATACATACAAACTCTCCCATATACAGAGGCTTTCTGACGCTTCTGCAGCAGACGGCTTTTTGAAAATATAGTGACAAAAGAAGAAATTGCTCAAAACGAGCAATTTCTCCTTTTGCCACAATGTTTTCCACTTTTAGTCATAGGTTATCTAATTAATTATAGAGATTTTCTATTTTCTTCCGCAGCAGATTACTATTGAAAGTATTGTAGCCAAAGGAGAAATTGCTAATCAAATGTCTCATTTTGCCACAATGTTTTCAACTTCATTCAATAATTGTGTTTTGATTTATAGAGAATGTCCATATTTTAACACGTTTCAAAATGTCTTCTGATGCAGCTTTGTTGTATGTGAGAAAGGGTCAATACTACCAATACGTAACATATTTCTGTGTATAGAAAAGGTCGAAAGAGACCGTTTTTATTGGTTAACTATGTATTGACCTTGAACTTTACATTAACCAATCAAAGATTTAACTATTACTCACATACACCACATCTACAAGAAGACATCTCAATACATGTTAAGGACATTAATTATTTCAAAAAGGAAAAGAAACTCTTATGGAAAAAGAGTTAATCATTGTTGAGATATCTCTCATTTTGTCTTAATTTATTCAAAAGTCGTGTTCTGCAGTTGCAGTCAAAATGCGTCTACATTTTGGAAAAGGTAAAATGGCGCTGACCCTCTACGCGATGATTTCATAATATATACTTAACCCTTTCCCTCATATAGACGCTTTCTGACGCCTCTGCAGCAGACGGCTTTTTGAAAACATAGTGAAAAAAGAAGAAATTGCACAAAACGTGCAATTTCTCCTTTTGCCACAATGTTTTCCACTTTTTGTCACAGGTTATCCATTCAATTATTGAGATTTTCTATGTTTTGACAAAATAAGTTCAAAGTCGTCTGCTGCAGAATTGTCGTATGGGGGAACGGGTTAAAATAAATATATCAACTACATGTTAATCAGCAAGTCAATTAATAGAAATGTACATGTGAACCAGCACTGATTTATCAGTTATAATTTAAAAAATTAAATACATGTACTTACACAATTATTAATCGTATCTATTTTCTAACCTATCTATTTTCACATATATATACACACAATCTAATCAATTATTGGTGCATATTACATGACAATTATTATTGGATATTAACCCTTTCCAATATATAGACGTTTTCCGACGCCTCTGCAGCAGACGACTATTGAACACATTGAGACAAAACGATAAATTGTTAATAACGAGCAATTTCTCCTTTTTTTCACAATGTTTTCAACTCTTTTTTAATTATTTTACTTTCATTTCAAGAGCTTTTCCATAGTAGTGCCTACATGTTTACAAAGACGTCTGCTACATAACTAGTGTATGTGGGAAAGGGTTAAGAAATAAACATCCTCTCGATTGAAAGAAGAATTACAATAATGGCCATTATTCTATCAGTAGATTCGTACTCGTACATGAAACCTTTACATAACCATCTCCTGCATACAACACATCTGGAGCAGACAACCTTGAAAACATCTAGGTTAACATATAGACTATATATATATATATGAAACTATTCTCATTGAATAGAGTTGAAAACAGCATGGCAAAACGAGAAATATCTCAATAGTAACAATGTCTTCCTTTGCCACACTGTTTTCCAATGTTGTCAGCAGCAGATGAGTCAAAATGCATTGATAATGTGAGGGGGTTACGCCGTTAACAAATTATATGAATACTCTTATGCGTTTTTCCCTCTTAACCCTTTCCTAAATACATGCTGCTTCAGGTTCGTTGTATGTGTGAAAGGATTCAGAACAGGTTCAACATAGGTTCCTTTTAACCCTTTCCCTCATACAACAATTATGCAGCAGACGACTTTGAACGTATTTTGTCAAAACATAGAAAATCTCTATAATTGAATGGGTAACCTATGACAAAAAGTGGACAACATTGTGGCAAAAGGAGAAATTGCACGTTTTGTGCAATTTCTTCTTTTGTCACTATGTTTTCAAAAAGCCGTCTGCTGCAGAGGCGTCAGAAAGCGTCTATATGAGGGAAAGGATTAATCAATAGGATGGTTTGGATAACTACTTGACCTTGGAAGAGTATGTCAGGTATTTCAGTTAAGTGTTCCTTGATTTTTTTTAATAAAGTGAAACTGTTTTCTAATTTGGCACAAGGGACTTCCATTTTAATAATTTACACCGATTAACTATCCTTTACCTGGTTCTTGACTTTAAGCATCACGACAATATGCACTGGTCGTTGATACGAACTAGGTTACGTTCAGCGTTAAAGTCTATAAATAGATTTCTTCTTTTCTGACCGACAATAAGTTACATAGTACAGAAAGCAACAACGTTTTTCAGGGTACGTTAAGTCAAACTGATGGTTATTTCGCATAGACTAAAACATACATGATACTATATAGGTTACACCTAACGGATAAACTGGATGTTCTGATAAGATACGCATGAGCCGCGTCAGGCAATTTTGAACCTAAATGCTTCTGCGTACAGTGCGGACCCTCTGATCAGCCTGTTGAAACGCAAAGTCTGACCTGATCCGTCACCGTTAGCCTATATGTTATATGAACTTGTTTGCATATTCTGAAAATTCAAATGGTATTAACTCATTGTTTTCCATATACAACACGATTAAGAGGAAAAACATTTATCCAAAACAGACGGAAATTCTAAAAAAAATTAAAGAACAATTATCGAACAAAGTAGAAAACACTGTGACAAAAGGAGAACTTGATCATTCTGAGCAATTTCTCCTTTTGCAACATTGTTTTCAAATGTCGTCTGCTGCAGAGGCGACAAGAAGTGTCTATATGCGGTAAAAGGTTCACTGGAGATGTAATAAGACACGAAATTACATGACGTCGCTCATGCGTATCTAAAGATCTACTCATGTATATTTTAACAATATCGCAATTCTATGAGGTCTATGTAATCCAAAAACCTAACGAGACTCTATGTACATTGTTTTCAAAATGGACACATAGTTTGAAATGATTAAAATTAATTAATCACTATTTTCCCCCATTATTTGATTGTCCTAACCATTTCTGTAGGTATATTTTTGATTATCAACCATGAGCTGTTTATCCTTAAGTTGAAAATAGAATATATATTGTATTACGATCTGTTCTCTTCTGAACTGTAACAAAGAAAGTCTAGCGCCGTAATATTGTTGAATGAGTGTTTTTATTGGCGTACATATTTAACCCCCTACTTAATAGAACTTTCAAATAGACAAAACACTAACTAAATACATATTCAAACACTTTCAATATTGTATAAGTACTCTTATACACGAACTTTGGATTCGACAGATCACGGATATTGCTTTCAATTTTTCCGATATGCATACCAAAGAAAAGTATAGAAATGACCTCCGTGCATTCTGGTCAGGGTCTGATTTATGTGTTCGCCACTTTGTCATATAAACAGTTCCACGAGAAATCCAACAACATGGACTCTGCGTAATGTATAGACCCAGATCAGCCAGTGCAATACGCACAGACTAATCCCGGCCGACACATTCCGTCTCAGGGGAAAGAGGTATAGGCTAGTGATTCCTGAAACAGAAAATCCATAGGAGCCTAAAAGTGTCTGCCCGAAATAGCCTGCGCGACATGCTTAGGCTGATCCGGGTTGATACTTTACGCAGAGGCCACAATGTTGGTTTTCTCGCGGAACGGCTCGTATATGTAAGTGTCTGGGAGAACGGTTATGGCAAATAACCGACGATATGAACCCGTCCATCGGGCCAAGGTACCAGTTAGCAATTATGTGATCAGTGTAGAACCTGATCAGACTGTGTGGCTCCAGTTGCTGATCCGGATCCACACTGTTCAAAATTGACTTGAAAATCCCCGAAGATCGGAATTCGGTTGACATATATTTATTGGTTAATAAATATGAACTAAAATTATTTGTACACACAAACATACATTTATGATATATATTATAATAAATAACAATCGAATAATCAATATTTACAAATAGAATGTAAGATCATGCGTAATACACGCCACTCAGTTGAATAATAATAGATCTACTGGTATATTTGCCTATAAAGGCAGCACTACAAAAATGATATCCTAAAACTCGCCCACATTTAGACGCATTTCCACGAATCTGCAGCAGTCGATATTTAAAAAACATTGTGAAAAAAGGAGAAATTACCGTTTTTCACAATCATCAATTTTAGGTTTTAGTTTTAATAAATAATTATACTTTCACTTAAAGAGTGTATATGAGCCGTCCACGAGAAAACCATAAGTCTGGCCTCTGCGTAATGTATCGACCCAGATCAGCCTGCGCAGTCCGCGCAGACTGATCCGGGCCGACACATTCCGTCTCAGAGGGATTGGGGTATAGCGTAATGATTCTTTAATCAGAAAATCCACAGGAGGCGAAAAGTGTCTGTCCGGATCAGTCTGTGCGGACTGCGCAGGCTGATCTGGGTCGATACATTACGCAGAGGGACACGGCTCATATATGTTCTAGATGTATTCAATGTCGTCTGCTGTAGGAGTTTGTCGTATGTGGGAAAGGATCTAGACGTGGTCCGTGCGGTTTTGCACTTCAGTTCTTTCCCATGCATTCCATGTTATGATATTTCATACGTTATCATGCCTTAAGCATATTTCCCTTGAATGCACAGTATAACTGCTACAATAACGTAATAATAATGTTATCTAGTTCCCCTTCCTTTCTTTGTAAACTATTTATAACACGTTTCTTTTTTTTTAAAAACCCAGTCTATATTGGATTGCAAAACAAAATATATTACATAATCATAAGTAAATTACTATTGCAATGACAAGAGGCTGACTTCGTAGATACAGAATCAAGCAAACATGATACACAATTTACTATTTTCCCCACAATAAATCCAAAAAACCTTCATTCCTTTTAAAAAACGAGGGAATGAAGTGACTACAGAGGTAATAATTTCAGAAAGATGACACCTCACTAATCAGATATTTACGACGTAGTTTAACAGAAAAATGCTGAAACCCTTATCCACATACAGACCGTGTTTTAAAACTATGGCAACTATCTATCAATGAAAGTATTCTTATTGAAAAGAGTTGAAAATATTTTGGCAAAAGGAGAAATTGCTCATCATGAGCAATGCCTTCTTCTGCCACAATGTTTTTTGAAAGTCATCTTCTGCAGAGGCGTCTGAAAGCGTCTATATATTTGGAAACGGGATACAACTGACCTAGCGCCTATCTTTCAGTGAATGTCTTATGTAATAATATTTCCCTATTCTTTCATACTCAGTAAGAATATGTGACTGTTTTGTGTGAATCTAGTGAAAGTTATCGTTAACTGAAAACACCTCGGAATTCCATTGACCGAAAACTAAGTAGCATGGAAAATGAGTCTTTCAAGGTGTTTTCAAAGTCGTCTGCTGAAGATTTGTTAAATATGAGAAAGTGTTACATGTACTAAGCGTACAGTCGTATACAAATGGCATGACTGCCCATAGGGATGTTCATTTTCACTAATAAAACTGATCCTATAGGTGGTTTTTCTTGAGAAAATATTTAATTATGCAAATAACTCACACAATAAAAAAGCAAGAAACCTGCAAACATTCTTTCCGATAAAACAGCCTGTTAATAGGTTCTTAATTACATCGAATAATGATAAAACATGAAAAAACGATAATCTGAAGACAAAAACTATTTTTGAGCAGAAACAACATGTTGATTAAATGTGCAAATATATATGAATGTCTGACACCTTGCCTGTACATGTTTGTAAATTTAAAACATTCGAAGAAAATGAAACTGAGAGGAAAAGGAGACATTATTCATTAAGATTGCTCATTTTACAGCTAAGATAATATGAGTAAGTACATGGAAAAATGTATAGGTGGCTTTTGTGAGCAGAATATTTCCATACCAGCCTGATCAAGATATGCATTGTTCACATACTATTTACTCAAGATTATGTCATATTGTGTTGACAAGTCGATCCGAGCCTACACTATTCAGAAGTCCTAACGTGTACCTTTTTTTCGTGCACGTGCTCAATTTACATTTTCCCACATACAACAAATTGACAGCAGCCGACGTTGAAATACTCGAGGAAAAATATGGATAAACTTGATCAATGACAGTATAATTATTGAATAGAGTTGATAACGTTCTAACGAAAGGAGAAATTTCTCGTCTCGAGCAATTTCTTCTTTTGTCACAATGTTTCAAAAAGTCGGCTGCTGAAGAGGCGTCGGAAAGCGTCTATATGCGGGGAAAGGGTTCAATTATTTGCCAGTTAACATCGTAAATAAAACACCCATAGGGACATATCGAGGGCTTGGTGTGAAACGGTTGTAACTAAAATTGGTATTTTTTGTACTAAGGTTTATCACCTCGCCATAAAGTCTTTATAAGCGTTAACTAATTTTTTTTGGTAAACAATGGAAATTTAGGTGCCATTGCTCGTTCTGAGCAATGGCATCTAAATTTGCATTGTTTACAAAGGGGTCAAAATTGCCCCTAAACAAGGGTTTTCAAAATAGGTTTTTAGTTACAACCGTTTCACGCCAAGCCCTCGATATACGTACATGTATTTATGTGTCTCTGCAATGAACAGTTTAACTCTTTCAGCGCCAACGGCGACGTTGAGGGTTTTGCAAACATTACAGATCCAGGTGAGTCAGCTCGTAACGGGCTGTCTCACTTGAATTCAGCATTGTTTGCCTTTAAGTTATCAATATATTTTTACAACTTTTATTACTTCGAGAATTTAGTCGCCCGATTTTTAAAATGAAAGAGTATACTTAAGGATATTCGGCTCTGAAAGTGTTAAAATAATGTAACATGAAAATGTACTTTGCTTGATCTACATCTTAATAAAAAGCACAATGTGCTAATATAAAAAAAATACAATCTCAAAATGGCGAAATACAAATTATTGTTTAACTTGAAAAACAAATGTATAAATTAAATAAAGAACAAAAATAATGTGGTCCCATTCACTGTCTTTGTTCCTACCTCGACTTGATGTACTATGTAGTTGGTGAGTTGGTGACAACAAGGGTATAGGTATGGTTAATCAGAAAGACTTTATGTATTTTTTTCGTATAACAAATGTTGAAAATGCAATGCTTTTGAACGTTTTTTTTTTTTTAAATTCTATTGCTGCATTTCTTCTTTGGTCTACTACAAGTTAAACATTTACCACTTGCAAACGACTTTTGAAACCACTGTGACAAAGGGAGAGGTGGCTCATGATTAGCTTTTGTCTCAATGTATTAAACACTATTCAATAATCTAACTTCCAATATTAAGAGTTTCCATATGTTTGTGTGGATATGTCCAAAATCGTCTGCTGCAGATGTGTTGTATGCGAGAAGGGTTTATTGATTTTTAAACGCGCCGCGTCTAAAAGGGTATTATTGCATATGATAATAGTGAAACTTTTATGCATCTGTGCCGACGTTTGGTTTCGCAAGGGCTTTCATTGACTACCTGACTGGAGACGAGACGAAGATGGACCTTCTGTCGACCAACTAGAACGCTCGCCCTACGGCTTGTACTATCATTAACCCTGTACGGTATTCAGTTACAGAGGTTCATCGCAGACGCGGCTAAATAATTCATTTTCAAGATTGATCAGTGATTTGGGAAGGGGCTAAAGCCGGACATTGTCGAACAGTTACGGATGGAGAATCTAATTATACTTATTTTATAGGTTAATAACACTTTCCCACATACAACAACTCTCCAGCAGTCGACTTTGAACATATTTTGTCAAAAAATAGAAAATCTCTTTAATTGAATGGATAACCTATGACTAAAAGTGGAAAACATTGTGTCAAAAGGAGAAATTGCTCGTTTTGAGCAATTTCTTCTTTTGTCACTATGTTTTCAAAAAGCCGTCTGTTGGAGAGGCGTCAGAATGTACCTGTATGTGGGAAAGGGTTAAACGTATAGACTTCAACTGTTATCAAAATGCCGCGTGACATTGACATGGTCGTAACTATACCGGATGGTCCTTAAACTATCCGGTATCGTATGTTTAATATCCATTGTTACCATTCATCTATATTTCTATTAAAACAACTTACATCTTCGATAATGTTTGATCGTTATAGATATCAGAACAATAACCAAGTACTTATCATATCGAGGGCTTGGCGTGAAACGGTTGTAACTAAAAACCTATTTTGAAAACCCTTCTTTAGGGGCAATTTTGACCCCTTTGTAAACAATGCAAATTTACCAAGGAAAATGAGTTAACGCTTATAAATTTATGGCGGGTTGATTAACCTTGGTAAAAACAATTTTTTTTTTAGTTACAACCGTTTCACGCCAAGTCCTCGATATCAGCTTACTTTCAGAATGACATGACTCTTTTTTTTTCCTAACCGGTTTGAAGGGAAATAGTTCTGTTTTTAGCAATGAATACAAAGTCAAATGTTATTGTGTGACACATTTGCTTTGAGAGCTTTCCAACATACAACACATCTGTTTGCAAATGAATTTACAAGGACATATTGGCGAAATTTAAGAATACTACTTTCGATGAAAGAATAATCATTTGGTTGTAGAAACTTGTGTAACAAAAGGAGAAATTGCTGAGTATGAGGATGTTTTCCTTTTATCTCAATAGTTTAGGTCGTCAGCTGCAGGCGTGTCAAAACGCGTATGCTATGGGGAAAGGGTTTTCAGTACGATAAAGGATTCAAATCTTTATTTAAAGGATTTCCTACAAAATTGAAAATTATTTTAAATTGAGGATTTCCGATAAATTGTTGATTAAATAAAGTCAAAAGTCGTAATTATAGACTAAAAATTGAGATTTCCGTTACTGTACAATTGTCGTATAAATTAATCAGATTTTCAGGATGATCTTTAATGATAACAATACAAATCAGTTATTAAATATATTCATCCTATTAATTGAGAAGAGAATGAAGACCGATACAATATGTTATTACTTCCTATCATTTTGCATTAGATAACTTTTTTTTCAAGTGTTTTAAAAGGCATCAATTTACAAATTGTATTTATGTGTAAATAATTCAACTAGCTTTCTACCTAAAATTAAAACATAGAATCAGTCATATTACACCAACCTTTACCTTCTAGACATTGCGACAGATCCAGACCAGCCTGTCACTGTGTACGATCTTGTCACCATCTTCCTACAACATATTTGTAAAAGTAGCTTTGAAGCCTCGTGCGAAATTTTAAACAAATGAAATTTAATTGTAAGTGTTCTTCGAATTATTATCATTGTATCACTCAAGTATCGGCGAAAACAATGGTTCGTTCCACACTGTTTGATCGGTATCTTCTAAAAGTCGCATTTTGTCCAATTTAAACATTATTTTGTTATACACGACTTATGTGTATAACAGTTGCGAACAATGTAAATCAAGACCAGTCTGCACACAAGTCAAACATATCCTTCTACTTTTCGTTTTTGAGCAATTTCTTCTTTTATAACAATGTTTTCGAAGGTCCAGTGATGCAAAGGCGTCAGAAAACGTCTGTATGTGTTAAATGGTTAAGGGTGAAAACATTCTGTCGCTTGAAGGTCCTCCACGGTCGCAAATACTCCTCTTAAATCACTCGCATAAGTTATATCTATACACAATCGTTGATGTCATGTAAATAAATATTGTCTATAATAAATTATGTAAATCTGTGGAGAATAGTAAAACTAATTACAGACCATTTCTATTCGGCAGGTCACACATGCATCAAATATGGGATCGCCCCGATGTTGTTATAAGGCAGGTCACACGTGCATCAGATATGGGATCGACCCGATATGTTTATGAGCGCCGAAATCATCGGCAGGTTCGCATCATAGTCGACACATTCTACAGAAGAGCTCTCGTCAGCGTCACCATATCCCGAATTGCTCGTGTCACTTCCGGGTGTCATCAAATGACATATTTCTGGTTTGATGTCGACAATGGAGATGTCCGAGGTTTCCGATGAAGGAGGAGATGCAACGGCTTGATAACACCGTGGCTGTATGTATGAGTTCTGGGGCAAAATGTACTGCTCGAACTCCTCCCGTTTGATGTCGACCAGGTCCCTAATGACCTCTTGTCCGATGTATTCATTCGTTTGACTGGGAATTGGTTTGTTGTTAATAGTAAACATTGTATTGTCAGAACGACATCCATACGAGGTCGGTACCCCCGTTTCCATTTTCTAAAGTCCGCTGTCTACTGTACACAGAGTAAGGGACTTGATACGTGCCACTGCAGCTAAAGCGATTTTTAGGGAATTGAGACATGAAAGCTGGCTGCGGAATCGTCTGTACACATAAACCAGATGGAAAACTAAAATGATTCCCATTGAAATCAAATTTAGCCATCTTCGTCATGTAACCATTATTGTTTGCAACCAGCCCGGTGTAGGTGTCATTTGGACTCGAAGGCGGGGAACCATCGGGAGTTCCAAGTTTACCGGAAATAGAAATAGGGGCGCTTCCGCTTCTCTCGAATTCGGTATTACTGTAAGAAGAGTTGTCGTAAATATTCAGACTTTGTGTTCGCGGCCTTTCTAACGAACAGTTGTCGGGGGTGTACCGTGTTTGAACATCTTCTTGTTTCTTATGTTTCTTGTTTCTTCGTCTTGGTCTGTATTTATAATCAGGATATAGTCGCATGTGTTCCACCCGCAACCTCTCAGCTTCGTCGATGAATACTTGCTTCTCTTCTAGCTCGAGTTCTTTCCAGTTGTTGCCTATATTCAAATAAAAAAATGAATAGTTAATTTGTATTTACTGAACACTTACGTTAAAGGATTGCAACATCTCTTGGCTAAGCTTTAACAAGTTTGGAGAGAATCTACAACAGTCACTTAAAGATTCATGAGAGCTGAAATAACAAATCAACTAACGCTGACTACACCTACATTGCCCGGGCTGATCTCGCTCCAAATTATATTACGGATTCTCATATTATTTTTTTTGGACAGCAATGCCAGTATGGCGCAAATGAAACATTTCATCTACAGATCTTTATCGCTCCTTATATGTCATATTGAAAAATAGAAACATACATGTGTGCATATCGAGGGCTTGGCGTGAACGGTTGTAACTAAAATTTGTATTTTTTTTACCAAGGTTAATCACCTCGCCATAAAGTCTTTATAAGCGTTAAATCATTTTTTTGGTAAACAATGGAAATTTAGGTGCCATTGTTCTTTAGTTACAACCGTTTCACACCAAGCCCTAGATATGGTTATACAGCTACTTCACAGAGTGCATACATAGCATGTCATTGCTTATATTGACAGATTATCACACATATGTATGAACGCTGAAGATATGCTAATATCAGGCTGAGGCTAAATTCCACATGTCTCTTTATTATACATCCTTAACAGAAACAGTCGTTTTCTCATTCACAAGACAAGTTAAGACATGCTCTACGAAGCTGAACCATAGGGTATTTGCGACTAGTGTAGATGCGGATCAGCCGACGCATCCGTGCAGGTTTATCTGACTATACACTGGTCGCCAATACGTCTGATGTTGTTTCAATAGACGCCTGGCAATCAATGTCAGTTGAGATCAGATTGCAAGAGTGATCAATTTCTATTTTTGCCAAAATGTCCTGAACTCTAGTCAATAGATATATTTTCATTATAGTTATTTACAATATTTGTACCTAGAGGGTCTCAAGTCGTCTGCTGCATATTTTAGTTTGCAAAAAGCAATATAAATTGCTTCGTTATTTACAATATTTGTACCTGGAGGGTCTCAAGTCGTCTGCTGCATATTTTAGTTTGCAAAAAGCAATATAAATTGCTTCGTTATTTACAATATTTGTACCTAGGGGGTCTCAAGTCGTCTGCTGCATATTTTAGTCTGCAAAGAGCAATATAAATTGCTTCGTTATTTACAATATTTGTACCTAGAGGGTCTCAAGTCGTCTGCTGCATATTTTAGTTTGCAAAAAGCAATATAAATTGCTTCGTTATTTACAATATTTGTACCTAGAGGGTCTCAAGTCGTCTGCTGCATATTTTAGTTTGCAAAAAGCAATATAAATTGCTTCGTTATTTACAATATTTGTACCTAGAGGGTCTCAAGTCGTCTGCTGCATATTTTAGTTTGCAAAAAGCAATATAAATTGCTTCGTTATTTACAATATTTGTACCTAGAGGGTCTCAAGTCGTCTGCTGCATATTTTAGTTTGCAAAAAGCAATATAAATTGCTTCGTTATTTACAATATTTGTACCTAGAGGGTCTCAAGTCGTCTGCTGCATATTTTAGTTTGCAAAAAGCAATATAAATTGCTTCGTTATTTACAATATTTGTACCTAGAGGGTTTCATGTCGTCTGCTGCATATTTTAGTTTGCAAAAAGATACATATATAAATTGCTTCCAAAGTAATACGACGGGTATTAATGTTCCCTTTCCTACATACAACACATATTCAGCAGAAACAATCGAAAAGGTATTGTCAAATTTGAAAAATGTCTGTAAATAAAAAAATACTAATTGAATAAAGTTGAAAACACTGAGGTCAGAGGAGAAATTGCTCATTACGAGCAATTCTTCCTTTTGCCACAATGTTTCCAAAAGTCGTTTGCATATATAGATGCATATGAAATCGTCTGCATGTGGAAAATGATGAATGATTGCCTGTAGTGTTTTATAGATCGCGCACACCTCGTTGTACGGCTCGAAGGGTAATTACATGCGACATGGAACCACATGCGGATTACACGTGCTGGGGTCAACCTGGAATCCATGAGGTCAGATAAGACCGATACCTGGCGGCAATTAGAATAATAAGTTCGCCTGATTAAAACATGCTATCGGATTATCTCGCCATACTATCACTTTTTAATCCTTTCTCTAATTCAATTAGATCACGCTTGAGATTGACTTTGAAACATTTCGAAAAAAGAAGTTATTCCCTTAAAACATTTTATATACTTAACAGATTCACATAATCTGACAAAAGTGATTACTTAAATAGATATAAGTTATTTTATTGTTCATTTGTTAACCCTTTTCTACATACAACGAACCTTTTTATTTCTGAAAAAAAAACACAAAAAAACCCACCGAAATATCTCTATAAAAGAATGTATATTATGGATAAATTTTTAAACATTGTGGCAAAAGGAGAAATTGCTCATACAATGAGCAAATGCTGCAGAGGCATCAACATACCTCTGGAAGTGTGAACATATCAGATTGTACAGACGACGTATATTTACGAGCAGAGTCGAAGTTCGCTTATCATGTACATGTTTACCGAGATGTCTAGCTCCTAAAATGCCCGTCAGATAAAAAATAAGGAATACCAGTGTATTGTTTAAACAATTTCCAATAAAATATTTTTGAGGAACTTTGGTCAATTATATCAACGTTGAAATCGTTAGGTTTGCAGCATGAAAATTGAATCCGAGTTAACGGACCGAAAAGGGTAAATTTCAACGGTAGATTACGCGCACATACCTGCTAATTGCTCGAAGTATGCCGCCGTAAATTACATGCACTGTCTATTCAATTAGACGACTTTGATATAAACAAGACCTATCTTTTAGAAAGAGATAAATTGTCTTTTTTGTGGTTGAAGTCATTTGGTCAATCAGTGGTTATTGGTTTCCAAACTTGAAGCAACAACACTTTGGCTATAGAGGGACAGCTCAACTCGGGACATTCACAATGTTCGGCATGGCGATTGATATGCATGTTCTCACAATCAGATCCTAACCTGACATGCACTCTAGATATCCGTAGTAACACGGGCCTAGCCGTGCATCTGTATATGCATACACATGTTGATCATTTGCTTTCACAATGGTCGCTCCCTTCGGACATCCTATTCAATTTCATTGCGAATGTTTGAACAGCGCTACAGGAAAACATACCTTCGCGTATTTTCAACAACTATAGATTATGATCCGCCTGCATATCCATTATACATTGTGTAAATGGAATTACTTTTAGTCAGACATTTCCTGAAATCAGCTGTAAACAATCGCACACATTGCAGATCCAATTTAGACAAGGCTTATTGCTTGGAAAACCCGTCTAAGAATAATAAGCGAAGTGTGTATATCCAGATCAGACTGCGCGGATGCGCTGGTTGATCTGGATCTACACAAGTCGTAAAGGCCATACGGTTTGTTTTCATAGAGCGCCACCACTCGACTATACATGGATAAATGCTTTTAACCGCAATGAGATGTCGTGATTTAAAGTACTACTACTGATAAATATCGATAATTCAAACCATACGAACTATAATTATGGTTTAATTGTTAATTAAAGAATAGAAAACTCATGACCGTTGATTCCTTTAATCAAAGTAATCTAATAATGGATAAATAAGACTCCAATCATATTTCAAAATTATTAATGAAAAAATACGCAATTTAATGTTTTACTTCATGATTATTGCATGTCTTGATCGTGTATCAACACAATGATCATCCCCCTCTTAACTCAGACAAAGTTTATAGATAAAGGAGAGTATTGTGGTATTTTCCCCTCAACATTTCTCTTATAACAAAACTAAATCTTCCGTTGTGGTTGTTAGCTAAAATCGTCGGTTCACTGAGACGATTGTTTCGAGTACTCACAACATAGGGTTTTTATCTCCATGTTGTCAAAGTCGTTTATTTTATATGGCAAAGGGTTTTGATTCTTGTTCTAATGTTGTTCTACTGCTGTGTAGTAATAAAAGCGTGTTGTCATGTGTGTTGTGAAGAGGACCATAGTCTTCATCATGTGTGTTGTGAAGAGGACCATAGTCTTCATCATGATTGTTTGACACAAAAGTCTTCATTTATTTGTACTGGTTTTCTGTGTATATTTCATCTGATAGTGAACTAACATTTTCCCAAATTCAGACGCATTCTTACGCCTTTGCAACAGAAGACTTGTGAAAATATTGAAGCAAACGCAGACATTGCTAAAAAATATCAATTTCTCCTTTTGCCACAATGTTTTCAACTTTGTTCAATTGTTCCATATTGTTGCCTTTATGTTTTCGAAATCATCTGCTGCAGATGTATTGCATGTGTGAAAGGCTTAGTGCCTTTAAATTGTTTATTAACTAAATGTGCAATTCTTTGATGGAGCCACATTCAACGAATTTTTTTTCTCGAAAAGAAAGAAATGTATCTCTGTTAAATGTGTTCTTAACCAGTTCGTGAATTAAACAGTCAAACAAGGACAAAATATTACACTGACGTATTGCGATAACGCTCGACTTGGTTAGAAACATTAAGAAAATAGCCTTCGAACATCAAGATTTCCTTTGATAAGGTCGAAAAGGACAACCATGACCCGTCATATAAACTACATCCGCATCGATTGACGTAGGACGATCGGCGATCTAAATCTTTAACAAGAGGAAGACGTAAGACTCAATTGATATTTATTTTGATGGCGTTCCTGTTAGACAATTTTTTTTTTCTGCAAACACTTCGGTTGAAAACCAACGGTAGATTTAGAAAGTTAAAATAAATTCAAGCAGTGGTAAATGATGTGATCGATGCAAACCCCTAAAATGATTCAGCGTTTATTCCGTTTTCATATTCAGACACATCGGCAACAGCCGAATTTATAAAGAAAGAAAATGTTGTAAAAGAAGAAACTACTCACATCAATTCAATTATTATAAAAGAAAAGAAATTCATTTTTAAAAAAGGTCCATATTTTGTCAAGATGTTTATCAAATTGGTCTGTTTTTATTTATATGTGAAAAGGTTTTGAATTTCGTGACAAGTATACTTTTGAATTTTGAAAAATTAAGGGTTTTTAATAACATAAAAAAACGGCGAAATTAATTCTTTTTAAATAATTAAGTTAAATTGTCTATTTCTCTTAAAATTAGTTTGACTTAATTATTTGTTCAGTTTTACGTATTAAGTAATTTCGGTCATTGCTTAGAAACATGGCTTTCTAAACAAGTTAAACTAATTTAAATTAGTTCTGTTTAATAACCGTTAATAATCCCGATTCCTTCCTCTAACTAGACTGGCAACAGTTCTTATGGTTATTTTTCAATGTTACAATGGGGGAGAACTCTAATAGACAAAATATGCATTACTCTGATTATCGTCCTTAGGACTTGACCTATGTTTCAGACACCAGTTGAAATGCAGCATATAATAATAAACATAGAGCCTTGTGCCAGGCTATCCTCTAACATGCAAGCCTCCAAATATACTAAATAGTCAAACCTGTGCTAAATACCACCTTTATTTAGCAATTCTCTGTCTATAGCAACCGCACTTTTAATTTCCAAATTACTCATTTTTGTTTGCATAAATAACCCTGTAATTAAAGACTACCTGTGAACAAAGACCAGATTGTTATCTTCCCACGAGTGGTCTTTAAACGCAGGTTAGACTGTACATGCGAATGTAAGTAGGCATTTTCTTTCGCATTTCCCTACTTTCCGTTGTTCATTATTTAAAAATGTTCAAGCCATAATGGACAATCTGCGTGGTGTAGTGGTTGTAGAGTTTGATTCGGGATTGTTAGACCCGAGTTCGATTACGGATCGAGTCATACAACTCACTTTAAGAATAGTAGTGGCCTCCATCGGGGAAAGCGCTTTGACTGATGCATTAGTGTCAGGATCGTGCCGGTTATTTACCCAGACAAACGCCCTGATATAACTGAAATACGTGTCAAAGCGGTCAAAAATCTCAAAACATAATCGATTCTTAAAATAGATCACCAGATAATACTTTGGAGTTCATCAAAGGTTTAAACGGGCTATAATAGGAAGAAAGTGGTTAAATCTGATCTTACAGCGAGTACTTCAAAGATCATTCTGTAATCTGTGTCCCTTCAAAAAGAGACTAATATATCCTGATCGGATGCCGGATTAGTATCTGTTCAGATGTAACCCCTGATGATCGGAATCAACCTCATTGAATACAGCCCAGGTCCAGAATTCGAGGGTTAACAGGGCGGTGCACAGAGACGATAACGATATTGATTATATCGAAAACTTACACCGATCCCCTGAAGTGCATTTCGGAACACTTGTTAGTGATCGAAATCTTTAAGCAGAAACCGCAATAAGTACATCCTTAAATACGTGAATTTATATCCTTTCATATTTAAAGTTATTTGAAATTAAAATAACCCAGTGATAATTGTAATTTATAAATGGAACATAATTGCAAATTATTTAAATAGTTACTCACATGTACCAATAGAAAAATCATGGTGTCTTTTTTAACAATCTTTGATTGATTGTGATATTTAAAGCAAATATTTTTCTTCTTTCATTATGCATTTCAAATTAAAGTGGAATAAAACTGGCGGTAAAATGTAGGGAAGTTTTTAAATTTTACAAAATTTGCTAACTAAGTACAGGCTTTTGGAAACAATGTAACGGTACTTCATTGAAATCGGTGATAAATCTCTTCCGATTTTAATCAGTTAACCCTTCCCAGCATACAGCAAAATTGCAGCAGACGACTTTGAAAATCTCTGTCCTAGGACAGCGTTGAAAACAGTGCGATGAGCAATTTTTTCCTTTGCCACACTTCTTTCACATAGTGTCTGCTGCAGAAGCGTTAACCCTTTCCCTCATTCGACAATTCTGCAGCAGACGACTTTGAACGTATTTTGTCAGATGGATAACCTATGACTGAAAGTGGAAAACATTGTGACAAAAGGAGAAATTGCACGTTCTGTGCAATTTCTTCTTTTGTCAATATGTTTTCAAAACGCCGTCTGCTTTAATCCTTTCCCTCATTCGACAATTCTGCAGCAGACGACTTTGAACGTATTTTGTCAGATGGATAACCTATGACTGAAAGTGGAAAACATTGTGACAAAAGGAGAAATTGCACGTTCTGTGCAATTTCTTCTTTTGTCACTATGTTTTCAAAACGCCGTCTGCTTTAACCCTTTCCCCCATTCGACAATTCTGCAGCAGACGACTTTGAACATATTGTGTCAAACAATGGAAAATCTTTATAACTGAATGGATAACCTATGACTAAAAGTGGAAAACATTGTGGCAAAAGGAGAAATTGCTCGTTTTGAGCAATTTCTTCTTTTTGCCACTATGTTTTCAAAAAAACCCGTCTGCTGCAGAGGCGTCAGAAAGCGTCTATATGAGGGAAAAGGGACATTGTCGTCTTATTTTAAAACACCATGGGAAAGTATCATATGGATAACTGGAAGTAGTTTTTTTTAAAACAGCCGGTTCGAAAACGTTGTGAGCGGAATGAGAAAGGTTTTCTAGATATGAGAGCCATTTCCTCTTTCCAACACTGTTTGTAACAGTCGTCTGCAGCAGAGGCTTCAACATGCATCTTGCCAGTAAGTGGGAAATGATATATTTGTGAAAACTTTGTGAGAAAAAGAAAACATTCTTGTAATGAGGGATATTCCTTTTTCCCAAAATGTTTTAAAAATGCGTCTTATAAAGATAAGGGCACAATGTATCATCCCCCACATATACACTTGTAGTTGACGAATCGGCAGCAGATAATGATTCATAAGATTCCATTATTTTTCGCGCTTCTTTTCTACTACATGCATACATGTATTTCAAACTGTTAAATTATCAAAAGGCTTCGCTGTGTGGAAATGGTTTCAAATTAAACAATTCAAAATTAGTTTAAATCTTTTGAACAAGCAGACGACCTTTTGCGCTTCTGCAGCAGAAAATGTTTTTAAATTATTGTGACGAAACGAAAAAAGGCTCATAATGAGCTATTTTTAACTCAATAATTATAATAAAATCATAAGAATAATAAAATTCAATAAATCAAAATTCTAATTAACCCCTTCATATAGACGCTTTCTAACGCCTCTGCAGCAAACGGCTTTTTCAAAACATAGTGACAAAAGAAGAAATTGCTCAAAACGAACAATTTCTCCTTTTGCCACAATGTTTTCCACTTTTAGTCATAGGTTATCCATTCAATTATAGAGTTTTTCCATTTTTTTACAAAATATGTTCAAAGTCGTCTGCTGCATATTTGTTGTATGAGGGAAAGGGTTAATAAACGTGTTTCCTTATTTTTGAATAGACGTTTGTCAACGTCGTCTCCTGTAGATGTGTGTTACGTGGGAAAGTGTGAATGAGTGGCCATGCGCGCCAGGCTTCCTAGCATCCGTTTATGAAGGGTGATTGATTCATGTTAGAGACAGATCGAAGTGTTTCTTACTCTCAAGGTTAAGACAATTAATTCCGAGAACTAACACTAATATTAGAACTTCATGCACGAACTGGTATTTTAATTTCATCTCCCTACATTGCTTTTAATTATGATTGAAACAAAATGAAAATAGCATCAATATATATTCATAAATCAACATCCTTAGACGCTATGTAAAATACTTAATAAAGGTACCTGAAATATTGTGTGTGCGTTTTTTTACTCACAAACTATTGCTTTCGATTTGTAAAAACGTAAACGTTGATCCAAATTGGAATAAAGTTAATGTCACAGTTTGTGATATGGGATAAGGTTGCAGAGGGTAAATTGTACTCAAAGAAGATATTTTCCTGTTTCCTGACCCGCACAGTGGGACGTGTACTTAGGTAACCCTTTCCAACATACAAACAAATCTGCAGCAGACGACTTTGAAAACATACCCACAACAATATGGAAACGTTCTTTAAATAAAAGTATAATTATAAAATTGTGCTGAAAAGATTTTGGCAAATGGAGAAATTGCTCATTATGAGTGTATTCAGAAGTCGTCTGCTGCAGATGTGTCAGAAAGCATCTATATGTGGGAAAGGGATAACTTATAAATGTACAAAGGTTTCGCGTAGGATAGCCCCGTCTGTCGATTTGGGGTCTTATTGACTCTCCGATTTTAAATTTACTTAACCCTTTCCCTCATGTTGACGCATCTACAGCAGACGACTTTTGAAAACATTGTGACAAAAGAAGAAATTGCTCAAAACGAGCAGTAATTATACAATCATTTCTAGAGATTTTCCGTAACTTGAGTTCGTCTGCTGCATATTGTCTTGTTTGTGGGAAAGGGTTAAAGTTACACTGGCGTAAAACGAGAAATTCTACATTTATTCATTCCTGCTTTGTCAGAATGTGCATTTTGGTCTGTAGTACGTGTAGACACACAGTGTTGAGACCGCGTTATGCAAACGATAATCTGAGTCTTCACTGTACGCACAGGCATACTATCCCAAACCCAAGGTTGACCTAAATGTATGTAGATTAAGCAATAGTTTAATAATTACCCGATACATATTTATAAATAGTTTTGAAAAAAAGTAATTTCAGATTTTTTATGTTTTTTTTCCCAAAAAAACGTTTATTGCAAATGGAGCGTGAAAAATCTCCAGTACCGTTTATCAGGTTGAATTTTACCATTTCGTCTGCGAAGCCTGAATTTACTAGGCCTGAATTTATATTTAGGACATACTACTAATCTGGTAAATTGAAAATAAAATTTAAATACAAATATAATACAAAGTTGAAATGTTTTAGGAAAAGCAGATATTTTTTTTGTTTAAGGTATTATTCCGTTTTGTCCACAATGTGTTCAAATGTCGTCTGCTGCAAAGGCCGTCAAATATTGTTTGTAAAAGGGACAGGCTACGTAAAGACATCCAATGTGTGTTTGAAGTGTGACAGTAACAAACATTTAGAAAAATATAGGGTTATAAAATTATAAATAATTTTAAAATCATTCCTGTCATAATCGAAGAGGGAACGCGGAGCCCATGTCAGCGAAAACTTGGTCAGAATTTATAACTGTATTCATAAATCTAGTTGACTGAATACTTTTTCGAACGAATTATAAAGAAAATGCCAGAAAAGTGTTATTATTTGGGATTCAGATATTTACATATTCCTGAGGTCTAACCTTTATCTGCAGGCATCGTTAGTCATTTAATAAGTTTATTGTAAGCAAAAACGACTTTATAAATATGCAGAAACATATATAAAATCAAGAATGATGGTGTCAGTTTCAGAATTCAGTAGGATATGTGTTAACCCTTTTCCGAATTCAGAGGCTTTCTGACATCTATGAAGTAATGTGCTACTCCTGAAATCAGTGTTGCAAACGGAGAAATTGCTCATACTTGTTGTACTTTCATTTATAGAGATTGTAAAAACTTTGGCATTAGTGTCTTCAAAGTCATCTTCTGCACATTCGTTGTACAGTATGCGGTAAAGAGTCAAACTAGACTAGGCTTGACAAAGCCCTTGTAAATACAGTAAATCATATTCGAACGCATGGACGACGTGAACAGGTTTTATGGTGCAACAGCTGACAGCATGTATGTTTTTGTGAAAATTAAATGTTTGTTGATTAGTACAATATATATCTTTTTTAAATATCAAGACTTTTCATTGTTACGTAAAATAACAAAACAGCAGAACAAACTGCAGTATTTTTAAATCATGTCTCTGACTGAATTTTTTGTTTGTTATGTCAGCATAGCGTATCGCTGCAACACAAATTATTTTTGACCTCTTTCTTAAAAAGAATTTCTTACGGGTAATTTAAAAGTGTGTGAATACTAGCTTTATATCTGCATACAATTAAGCTAAGTTAGTAAATGTTAATGGACAAACATTGTGGTCTTAATGTGCCATAGTTACATAGGATGCAGTGTTACCCTTCCCCACATACGACAAGTCTGCAACAGACGACTTTTAACATATCAAGTCCAAAATATAGAAACTCTCAATAAATGAAATCATTATTATTGAATCGAGTTGAAATCATTATAACCTATGACTAAAAGTGGAAAACATTGTGGCAAAAGGGGAATTTGCACGTTTTGTGCATTTTTTTCTTTTGTCACTATGTTTTCCAAAAGCCGTCTGCTGCAGAGGCGTCAGAAAGCGTATATATGAGGGAAAGGGTTAAGATTTTTAAGGCAAGGTGTAGACCAGAACAACTTCTCTTACCAATATAAGTACGATTTTAAAACGCTAATATAGATGCAAACACTAATCCCGTGAGAAAATATATCTCTGCCGCAGACGATATTTGTAAATATTATGGATAAATGAAGTTGTAAATATAAGTTGTTTCCTTTGAAATGAAAGTTTTCCATCTAATCTCATTAAAGTAATTTGTCATTTCTTAGATACCCAGAATTTTTCACGATGTTTTCCGTTTTAAAACTAAAAGAGTGTATAAGAATACTAATTATTCGATATGTATTGCTGGTTATAACTGGCTCTTAAAATAGTTATCCTTTCCCACATCTGATGCCATTGAAAATGTCAATGCAGAAACGAGGAAACTAACTATAAATGAAAGTATAATTGTTGGATAGAGCTACAAACTTTGTGGCAAAAGGAGAAATTGTTCATAATGAGCAATTTCCCACTTTGTTACAATGTTATCATTAGGCATTTGCTGCAAATGCGTCAACAGGTGGGTAAGGGTAAAACTGCTTCGAAAAGAAAGCAAACGAAAGAAAACAAGAAAGCGTATGCGATTATACAGTATAAATAATTGATGAATATTCGACTTACCTAACATTTTACTAAGATCTGCATTATGAACGTCCGGATTTTTTTCGGCCAGGCGCTTCCTTTCTACTCGCGCCCACACCATAAACGCGTTCATCGGTCTCCGAATTCGCTGCGGCTGCTCAGGACGTCTGTTGGTCATTCTGGCCGACGATGTGTCCACAAAAGCGCTCGGGTATGTCATGTTTCGCCAAGTTGGATAGTGGCACGTGCCCGGCTGCGATCCAGAATATAACTGATGAGCTCCCGGTCGGCTTGCTAAATGAGGGATAGCGGTGTACCCGTTCATTTTGTATTCCGCGTGGCTTTCCTTATCTCAGTATGTAACGTACACGGTTAATTAGTTCCACTTAAATCGATAAAAAATGTTAAATTGAATTAACGTTACGCAGGTGGGTAAGCTGGATTATCATAATTAACCATCCGATCCGTTTTAACACCATGAAACTGTCTGTCTTTCTCTAATTGTTTTGTTTTATTCTATAACTTTGAATAAATAGTTCCAAAAGGTACGTTAGATCGATGTTTATTTCTAACCGTATGAAATAAATATGCTTGTCCACATGGAATGAATTATTACTATGCACACACACTCACTGTACGTCGACCTGATAAAATAGTTCAGCGTAATAATAATATTGTAATCAACACAAATAGACGCAATTCATCGGCCTTTGAAACTTTGAACAGCGAAAGTGAGATATAGGGGCTGGTTTATCAGATAAAAATGCACTGTCCTTATTTAAAACAACCCGTCTGCAGCTCTCCACCAAGTCTAAACATCTGAAATGTGCAATGTCTTTGTTAATTCTTTATGTCTTTATTTCTGCAGATCTCCTTTTGACGCATCAGAAGTAAATAGAAATATTCCTGCAACGTTTTCAAATGTGAATTATTTCATATAAATTGCACACATCATTGTAACTGCCTTTCTATATGCTCTGTATAAATATGTTAACTAAATTCTATTTTAATAATCTGCTATCTATGAGAAATAACTATTTGAAAACACCGTAGTAGCAACGCTGATTGCATTACAGTACATGAAGTTATACATTAAAAAATGATATCTATTGTTTTATTTATTCTTACTTTCATTTAAAGCTTTAATAATTTCGATACTGCTGAAAATATTACAGTATCAGCTCTTGATATTCTGATAATAATGTCAATGTTCTTGTTTCGTGCCAATATGCTTCATCTATTTCTTGAATTGAATGCTGATTAATTTTATAACAAATATGGACAGCTTATCACGAAAACCGACATTAACCCTTTCCCACATGCAACAAATCTGCAGCAGGCAACTTTGAAAACGTCTAGGCAAAAGCACAGGAAATCCCGTTAAATGAAATAACAGTAATTGAAAAGAGTTTAAAACATGGTCGCCATGTTTTCAAATAGCCGTCTGCTGCAGAGGCGTCAGAAAGAGTCTAAATGAGGGGGAAAAGGGTTAAAGACATTTCAAGCAGGGACGATTCAGATAAGCCTACCGCACGGCGCAATCTCATCAAGATCTCCCATGTGCGTGAAATAGTGCGAGTACCCTGTAGAGTATGGCTTTGACCAGGTGTCGGATATACAATCATGTAATTCGATCACCCGAAGGTCGGTTTTCGTGTAACGTGGCGCTTAAACATATACATGAGTTGGGGGTCTAAATGCATCTGTGAATAGTGAAGACTCAGGCGAGCCTGTGAATCGGCACAGTCTCGCCGGATTCCTCCCTGTCCGTTTACGTGTAGTTTAGTACAAGATACATATTTTGACAGAAAGCTGGGACAGTAGCCACATCAGTTTTACGGTAATTTACATTTATATTATCAGGCTACGGGGAGTTATTTAACCATTTCCCACATTCAACAAATCTGCAGCAGACGACTTCGAAAACACTTTGTTAAGAATCTTAATAAATAAGGGTTTAATAGTTAAATAAAGTTAAACACATTGTGGCAAAAGGAGAATTTACTTATGAAAATGTTTTCGAAAGTCGTCTACTGCAGAGGCGTCAGAGAGCGTCTTGATGTGGGAAAGGGTTAAGATGCCAAGTCGCCATATTATGTCATATTTCAGCTGTCCAGTATGAACACGTTGAGGGCTTGGCGTGAAACGGTTGTAATTAAAATTGGTATTTTTTTTACCAAGGTTAATCACCTCGCCATAAAGCCTTTTATAAGCGTTAAATCATTTTTCTTGGTAAACAATGGAAATTTATGTGCCATTGCTCGTTCTGAGCAATGGCACCTAAATTTGCATTGTTTACAAAGGGGTCAACATTGCCCCTAAACAAGGGTTGTAAAAATAGGTTTTTATTACAACTCGTACAATAAAATGACGCGTTAGCCATACAGCTGCGATTCCACCTATCAAATTAATGCATTTTAACTAACAACCGCTTAAAACGACAATTACAATTGTGTAAGGCATACCTGAACGCACTAAGATATACCTTACAGAATGATAGGCGGTTGCTAATTAATCCTTTCTATTATACAGACGCTTTATTATTATACTTTCATTTATTGTCGTTTGCTATCTTTAGCAACATGTTTTGAAGTCGTCTGCTGGAAAGGTTAAAGAATATGTTATTTGATTTGAATATATATTCGATATTTTCGATTAAACCTTTCCCAGATTCAACACATCGTCAGCCGACGACTTTGATAGCATCTAGACAAAAATATCGCAAATCTCAATAAATGAAAGTATTTTAAGAAAATAATTTTTTTTTGAAAACATTGTAGCAAAAGGAGAAATTGCTCGGCGTCTGTTGCAGAGGCGTCATACAACAACTGTATATGCGAAAAGGTTAAACTACAACATAAGGTAAACAATTAAGACCGTTGCAAATATCCGATGCATAAAAATATATAATATCGCAAAAGATAAACCAATTACTAGCAATCTGACAGGGTAGGTATTGCTGTCTTCATTCTAAAACGACCTAACTTCGCTGTATAACACAATGTAGTTAATTCATTGTAGAACTAAACCATTCCCTGATACAGACGACATTTGACACATTTACTGCAGATGACTTTTGAACACATCTTGCTGAATGGATACATTGCTCATATTGAAAAAAAAAAAATTCTATTAGCATAACCTTCCAACTTTTCATCAAAATTAAAAATTAAATAAAATCCAGATGTAAAGCTTTTTGACTCACATGCTATAACACCCTTTCACACATGTAACACATTTAAAGAAGAAGACTTTGAAATTAACTAGGCAAATATATATTAAATATATATTAACTATAGATAGATATTTTATTATTTAAAGTGCAACCTATACATACAACACAATACAATACAATTTAATAATATATAATAGCCAGCCTTAAAAGGCTTACGAAGCACTATCTTTTCTTATTACAAATGAATTCATATACTATACTATATATAAATGAAAGTAATTGTACACTATTGAAGGAATTGTACACTATTGAAAGGAATTGAGCAACACTATGGCAGAAGGAAAAAGATGCTAAATCTGAACAACTCTTCCTTTTGCAATAATTTTTATTTTTTAAATACACTGTGCTAATGCCTCAAAGCGAGTCTGCATGTAGGAGAGAATTAAAACAAACGATTCTCAAATATCGTAATAAGTTAAACGATTATACATACAACTTAATCTGAATACTAACCAAGCACTTTTGTTAATTCAATCTCAAGTAACTCTAAACCACGACTACTTACAAGTGTCAGTCACTGTAATGACTAGACGCTATCATCCCGTGTACTTATAAGCTTTCGAGCTGGCCTTTTTCCCGAAACGGGGGAAATTTGCGTCCGCTAAGCCGACCGGAAGTTTAAACCATGCGGGTTTTTGTCAGTCCATTTCATCGAGAAAGTCATTTTCAGTAAGTACGTAACTTGCCTTCGATTTTATTAGATGTTTACTATGTTTCTTAAAATCCTATACATATATATATATATATATATATATATATATATATAATAAATACAGTTTTTCTAGATATGCAACTAACCCTTTCCCTCATACGACAATTCTGCAGCAGACGACTTTGAACATATTTTGTCAAAAACTGGAAAATCTAAATAATTGAATGGATAACATAGGACTTAAAGTGGATAACATCGTGGCTAAAGGAGAAATTGCACGTTTTGTGCAATTTCTTCTTTTGTCACTATGTTTTTCAAAAAGCCGTCTGCTGCAGAGGCGTCAGAAAGCGTCTATATGAGGAAAAAGGTTAAAATGATAATTACATTAAAAAATGACAGTTAGTTTATATATACGTTCAACAATTCGTCATAAACACAAACAAACCCTCACTTTAAAGCGACTGAACTCTAGATACCCAACTGTCGAAAAAAAAAAAAATCCAATTTTAAGAAAATAAGTGTAATTTTTGTATTTGGGGCATTAAAATATGATAACTGACATATTACATACCCCTATAATCGGTGAGATTGTCTTGTTTTCGATACTTTTTCCATCGCAAATTCTACCCTGTCAGTAACGGGGTAAGTATTTTTAAATAGGAAACCCCTTCATCGGGACAATTGAAAACGACTCAAGTTTACTTTATTGATAAAAAACGATACATCTTCTACCCTGGTTTTACTTGGATAACATAAAGAATAACATTTAGTGCGAATTCGATTTTTTTTGTTTTTTTTGTTTTTGTTCGTGCCATCTGGATTTCAGTTGCTTTAAAGAACCTAGCCTAGCCCCGTTAGTGTGTCAGTAGCAATGCGTGATATCAATCCAGGAGTTATCAGTTCGAACCTCAGCTCGGCCAACATTCTTTCTGATATATGATAAGACGTCAATGCGACCAGCGTAATTCGTCTACCACAAATGGGCTAAAGGACTATGTGGAAAAGCAGCGAGTTGCTTGGAAAGACTGTTGTGTGAAGTACTGGTGTGAGGAATCAAGTAAACACATGGGTAGGTGAACTGGTCGCCGTAATATGGCGTAACATTTGTTGAAAGTGGCGTTAAACCCACATAAATCAATTAATCAATCTATACAATCATTGCAGCAGTACAGTTGCATCAATGCTATAAAGGAATTTGCTCAATGTATTCATTGTCAGTGTATGCCATTTTAAAAATAAATAACTCATTCTCACTAGCAGATGCATTTTAACGCACATTTGAATACATAGTGGTAAAGGGGGGGGGGGGGGGGGGGGGGGGGGGGGGAATGTCACATCATGAACTTTCGTTATACATGTATATAGTGCCATAGCCTAGATCTGTTCAAAGTAATCAGCTGCAGATTTGGTGTATGTAGGAACATGTTAAACCATGTCATGAAGGCTATCATCGTGCTTAGGGTAACTTATCAATCAATCAATCAATCAATCAATCAATCAATCAATCCATCCATCAATATACAGTTATTATGAACGTTTAAATATTGGTAAAACATTATGTTAAAATATCCCTTAAATAATTTTTAAAATGCCTTTTTTTCCTACCAGACTCTAAAATGTCGGCTGTCCAAAATAACATCTTTATCTTGAAATTCCTAGCTATGAACTCTTCCAAATGCAAAGCTGGACATTAAAACAATCAATACTAAGTGAGGCTACATGTGGGGGCATGCGGGGCCAAATGCTTAGTTGTTCCACACTGACCAAAGCTCATTGGATAATCGTGCACATAATTGAGTTATTCATATCATTCGTTTAAGGAGTGTCCAAACTCGTCAATCAACAACAACAACAACAACCAAGTAGGGATACTCATATAACTAAGAGCACTCAATTACCACTTTAACCATTCGTACACTTAAAAAAGACTTGGTTTTGTTAACACCAAAGATTTATATATTTACAAAAGAAAAGGTAATAGATGTTTCGTTCCAGTAAAGTTGCAATATTCTTAAAAACTGTGAATTCAAATTTGTATTTCATTTGTTAAATTACATTATTTTATATTTAGATTTGATGGAATTTATGCACACGTTTGCAACAGGATAACGAAATCGCTTGGGTTCTTCTAACTTACATTTAAGAGAAAAGCTTATTTGCAGAAATTACTTTTGCTCTGATTTGAAAATCACTGACGTAAATAAACGATTGCTATTTATAATTAAAACGGAAATCAATCCTTATTAGCTTAATCTTTAAAATCGGTTTGTGGACACCATTTAAAGGAGTTTTATGTAAGGTGATTTACGGCGTTTTCAACATTGTTTTGTTATAATACGGCGTTTCATGGGTAAGTTACCAGTACTACTGGTCGCTCTTTCCTGACACCGGCAAGTCAGTCGTAATGCTAACCCCACCACCCTGAACGCCAAGCAGGGCAGCCATCTGCTGCAGAATTGTCGAATGGGGGAAAGGGTTAAAGCAGACGGCGTTTTGAAAACATAGTGACAAAAGAAGAAATTGCACAGAACGTGCAATTTCTCCTTTTGTCACAATGTTTTCCACTTTCAGTCATAGGTTATCCATCTTTCTAAAGTATTTTGTATGACTCGCCCGGGGACCGTAACGGCGACCTTCAACACCCGAGCCGGACGCTCTACCACTACACCATCGAGCCGGACGTTCTACCACTACACCATCGAGACTGTCATTTATATAAGTATAGGGGAGATAATTATTTCACAGGATTTGTGCCGTATCTAACGATTTGGGGTCTCAATGCATCTGCGGTCAATCTCACCAGACATGTCACTGTCCTTCTACATAACATTTAGTCCTAGAAACATCTTCTGAGCCAAAGCTAGACGTATAGCCCTTCTAGTTATATGTGAATGTAACTTTACATGATGTTAAGCGGAGTGGCATAAGACATCGAATCGCTATACGGCGGACAGATCAAAAACACATTTTCCCCTGAAAATAGTATTATAATGTTTGATTAATTTAATTCTCATTGGAAAAAAAGTATGTTTTTACCGATATGCTTTCCTCACACCAGTACTAAACACAATATTCTTTCCATGCAATTGGCTACATTTCCACATAGAATGTATTTGCCATTAGTGGAAGACAAAGTCGCTTGTCCAATTGACTCTTGTCAATCGTCGGAAAGCATGTTGGCTGAGCTGAGGTTCGAACTCAAAAGCCCTAGAATAGATTGTCAGCCCGTGTCATTAAGAACTGATCCTCCGGGGCTCGACAGTGAAGGTTATGATGCGACTACATATGGACAGACTCACCTTTACTTTGTACAAATGCAATCCGATATACAACGATCGACAACTTCTGTTTAGAGAGTACATGAGCCTTGTCGCACTATTCAAACTTTAAAGTATATTTGAGCCCGTCCACGTGGCAAAAGTACCAGTGGGCTTTTGTGTACATTATCAGTACAGACCAGCCTGTACATCCGCATATTCTGAACAAGATATTTACTATCCGCATTGTGTTCACACAAGCGTGTCAGTCTGTGTATATTCTGATAAGACTGGTAAGATGGACAGGGTGATCTGAAACTGCACTATACATCAATGCCAAACGATGGACCCACTTGGCAGATGTTTGCACATCCCAAACTTAGTGATATGAATACAAACTTTATGCCACAGGCCTTACAGTGAACAAGTCAAATACGAAACAGAACATGCGGGTACACAGACGGATCTTTGTTTACACTGTTTGCTTATTCTCTAAATTTGGTTTATCAGGAGCACGGGTGAGTTATGTTTTCAACTGTTATCGAGTAATTCAAGCAAATTCTTCAAAAATCGCTTAAGCTTCGAGTAGGACTGTACATATAAACATTATCAGAAACCATATTCCAATTTTCTAAAGCAATAGGAAAATATACATCCGGACCACTGCAATCAGCGTAGATCAAGATCAACAGTCCACGGTCTTCCAAGTTCATCGTTAAAGCATTCATTCTTTAACGGTGAACAAAATGCAGACACGATTTGACGCACCTGCAGCTTATTACTTTTTTAAAACATTGTTGCAAATGGAGAGATTTAAATGTTTCGATGTGCATGCCTACTACATATACTTGAGAAAATTCAGACAAACAAGGGTATTGGTTCACGTGCAAACAATGCAGTGCTGCCCGTTTGTTCTATTTTCCCACATCCTCCTGTATGTGTTGTTTTATTTGGCGGATGCGTTAAGATCTATTTTCGTCTGACGAAGATCATGCGCATTCCTGTAAATAAGCTGTGTCCGTATATACCCAGGGGCGTAGCTCCCTTTAGGCACTGTAGGCACGTGCCTACACATTTCTTATCAAAATGTCCCAAAATGCAGCTGCGGCGATAGACATCTGCGTAATGTATCGACCAGATCAGCCTGCGCTGTCCGCGCAGACTGATCCGGCCGACACATTCCGTCTAAGGGAGATAGATGTATAGAGTAGTTATTCCTGAAACAGAAAATCCACAGGAGCCGAAAGGTGTCTATCCGGGTAGGCCTGTATGGCATGCTTAGGCTGATCCGGGTCGATACTTTACGCAATGTTGATAAAAAAAAATCACGAGACGGCCTACACATTGATTATTGCAAAGCTACGCACCTGATACCAACAACCATTCTAAAATCATTTTGATTTTAAATTTGTAGAATATTCTAAATTGTAAAGTTATACAATTTCTGATTGGCTACAACATATCTGCATTTAATTTGTTTCCCATGCAGATTTAGAATTGCTATTAGTACGATTAGTTAATATACTACGGAGAAAGTAAGAGGGATACAATTATGGACCAGTTTCCATGACACGTCTTATCCCCTTTCTATGCGCAGATGCATATTCATGCATCTTATAAGCAATTTCTCCCTTTTACACATTGTGTTCAACTCTTTCAGATAATTATACGTTCATTTATACGGACCATCCATCATTTTTTGCCAACTTGTTTTCAAAGTCGCCTGCTGCAAGAAAGGGTTAATTGTTGAATACGTCATATTCGGTACTTGACACTTTACTACTACATCGAATATTTATTTTCGATTTGATTTTACGATCTTGAGATTAATGAAACATAAGACGTTTAAGTTTTGTTGGAGGTTTACGCATTTTTCAACATTTTTTCAGTTATATCACGGCAACAGTTCACAAATTCATGATCCCTGGGTAAACAAACCAGTACTAGGCAAAAAGAAAACCCACAAAAAACAACAACATAAAAACAAAACAAAACAACAACTGATAACTAGGATTGCATCTAAACATGCCAACCTCATAAACGTGTGAATGAGTTTGGGATACTTTTAAGATATGTGAATAATTATAAGGGAACTGCATTTTTAAAAAAAATCATTTTAAGGCCCACATCGGCACGTATGCGTGCTAAACATACTTGTAGTAGAGAGTAAATATAACGGACTATAGCGGCTTGCCGACACGCAGACACAGTTTGACACATATGCAGCTGACGACGCTTGAAAACTTAATGCCACAGTGTTTTAAGCTGTAGCTGTATGTAGGCTATCATAATTTATAACAAATAATACATGAATAGATATTTTCCAACATTTCTTCAAAGTCGCCTGTTTGTGGAGAAGGGTTAATGACTCATGAATTGTCCTAATTTTTAAACTCATTAACCTGAGAATTCTTGGAAAATTAAACAGGATCAAATAAACCGTACTTTTGTTACATGAAAATACAATCAACTGGAAAGTACAACGTACTTCATTATACACTCACTTTAGACAATACAAATTACCACCCACGCGTGTTTTTAACAAGAACATTGGTCTTAGTAGCATGAGCCATTTGTCCTGGCAATCGGACCTCATTCGACTGTTTACGGAAATATATTGAGTTTACGAGCTTAGCCGAAGAGTTCCGAATGATGCTTTGATGTCACTATTTATATTGTTGTACTTATCATTACCGTGTAATATTTCTTTGCATGTGTGACCGATTCAGTTCGTCGCTGTTGTTATTTACTTTTGACAAAAGTAATTCACCAGTACCCCCTGGTGTTTTTTTTTTATTTTATTTTTTTATCCCGACACATATATATTAGTCGCATTGCCGCATCCCTGAGCGCCAAGGAGGGAAGCCATTGCTACAACATGTATTTTAAAAAATATCTTTAGTATATCATACTTTTGATCGAACCCAGGTCCCCCGCTCTTATGACGGCTTCTTTAACCACTACAGGACGGAGACCGTCATCAATTGCATACAGGTGTAGGTAAAACGTATTCACCAACCATATTTAATTCTTAATTTGAATAATAATCTTAATATCAAAGTACAGTAATTTCTGAATGACCGCACGATATGGTTAAGCCAACCTGAAATAATGTTCCTTTGTGAATTTAAAATTAAATCAGGGGCATAGCTTTGCAATAATCAATGTGTAGGCCGTCTCGTGAGAAAATCAACATTGTGGACTCTGCGTAAAGTATCGACCCGGATCAGCCTAAGCATGCCACACAGGCCTACCCGGATAGACACTTTTCGCCTCGTGTGGATTTTCTATTTCAGGAATCACTACTTTATACATCTATCCCCCTAAGACGGAATGTGTCGGCCGGATTAATCTGCGCGGACAGCGCAGGCTGATCTGGTAGATACATTACGCAGATATCTATCGCCGCAGCTGCATTTTGAGAACAATTGTGTAGGCACGTGCCTACAGTGCCTAAATAAGAATAAGAATAACATTTAGAATCGTTGGTTCGTCGTCCTCTATCGTCTTCCAGGTTGCTTGCGCTACTATATGGCGAAGACGAAAGGTCCTGACCAGACTGCGAGGTGATGCAGGCTGATCGGGTCTTCGTTTATATCTTCTTAAGTCCCGAAGGTCGGGTTTCTTGATACTTGACCAAATCATCATTTTCATTTTCGTTTTCTGTCTGGTCACGTGTTCTTGTTTATATCCCATGACATTTTTTTGCGGTGTTAAATGTTAGAGCCCGTCCATGGGAAAAGGTAAACGTTGTCTTTTATGAACAGTGTAGATCCAGATCAGCCTGTGCATCCTCATAGTCTCATCAAAATATGCACCGTTCAAGTATGACTTACACAAGCGCGTTAGAAGCTAAAGCCGACTTATGTAGATGCTGACAAGAAATCAGGTGTACAGACTTATTTGAGTCTTTAATATTCAGAAGTGGCAACGTGTACCTTTTCCCAGGACGGGCTCGGTTGGTCGTTGGACCATCGTCTCATACGGAAGATGATACTTCAAAAAAGCATAAAACGTGGGTGTCTATTTTTACTCGTCTGCCGTCGACTTGACTATTTGCATGGTACATTTAAGTTTAAGTTTGTTTTTTCTGTTTGTTTGAACGGTGACCTACGCCGTTTTTCAAAAAGAAAAATCCATTACATAGATGCGTGAAATTAACAACTAAATCGAGGGCTTGGCGTGAAACGGTTGTAACTTAAATTGGTATTTTTTTTTACCAAGGTTAATTACCTCGTCATAAAGTCTTTATAAGCGTTAAATCATTTTACTTGGTAAACAATGGTAATTTAGGTGCCATTGCTCGTTCTGAGCAATGGCACATAAATTTGCATTGTTTACAAAGGGGTCAAAATTGCCACTAAACCAGGGTTTTCAAAATAGGTTTTTAGTTACAACCGTTTCACGCCAAGCCCTCGAAATGTAGTATTGACCATTACTTTTACGATGGTGCATAATGTAGTAAAGTGGTGTGTCCCATAGATAGCCCCACCATGTTTGACGCCAATGTAACCCAGCTGAACATTTCCGACTCAATCAGGTCTCGAACTTTGCAAGGTCGCTACAAAAGCTAGATATATAGCAAGGCAGTTCTAGTATCCCCTTATACGAATACAAAGCTACATATTGCCTATCCTTCTTTGGTATGACCACACGGGTTTGGTATAGCCTGTCTTGATTACCTTTTTGCCGCATGCAACAAAATCAGCAGCGGACGAGTTTTATATTGATATAAAAGAAAGAACAATTATTGCGTAATAGTGAAAACATTGTGACAAAAGGTGAACTATTTCAATACAATGTAAAGCAATTTCTCCTTCTGTTACAGTGTTAAGCAAGTTCTCCTTCTAATACAGTGTTAAGCAAGTTCTCCTTCTAATAAAGTGTTAATGAATGTCTCCTTCTACTACAGTGTTAAGCAAGTTCTCCTTATACTACAGTGTTAAGCAAGTTCTCCTTCTACTACAGTGTTAAGTAAGTTCTCCTTCTACTACAGTGTTAAGCAAGTTCTCCTTCTACTACAGTGTTGAGCAAGTTCTCCTTCTACTACAGTGTTAAGCAAGTTCTCCTTCTACTACAGTGTTGAGCAAGTTCTCCTTCTACTACAGTGTTAAGCAATGTCTCCTTCTACTACAGTGTTGAGCAAGTTCTCCTTCTACTACAGTGTTAAGCAAGTTCTCCTTCTACTACAGTGTTGAGCAAGTTCTCCTTCTACTACAGTGTTAAGCAAGTTCTCCTTCTACTACAGTGTTAAGCAAGTTCTCCTTCTACTACAGTGTTAAGCAAGTTCTCATTCTACTACATTGTTAAGCAAGTCCTCCTTCTACTACAGTGGTAAGCAAGTTCTCCTTCTACTACAGTGTTAAGCAAGTTCTCCTTCTACTACAGTGTTGAGCAAGTTCCCCTTCTACTACAGTGTTAAGCAAGTTCTCTTTCTACTACAGTGTTAAGCAATGTCTCCTTCTACTACAGTGTTAAGCAAGTTCTCCTTCTACTACAGTGGTAAGCAAGTTCTCCTTCTACTACAGTGTTGAGCAAGTTCTCCTTCTATCACAGTGTTAAGCAATGTCTCCTTCTACTACAGTGTTAAGCAAGTTCTCCTTCTACTACAGTGTTAAGCAATGTCTCCTTCTACTACAGTGTTAAGCAAGTTCTCCTTCTACTACAGTGTTAAGCAAGTTCTCCTTCTACTACATTGTTAAGCAATGTCTCCTTCTACTACAGTGTTAAGCAAGTTCTCCTTCTACTACAGTGTTAAGCAATGTCTCCTTCTACTACAGTGTTAAGCAATGTCTCCTTCTATCACAGTGTTAAGCAATGTCTCCTACTACAGTGTTAAGTAAGTTCTCCTACTGCTAAAGTGGTAAGCAAGTTCTCCTTCTACTACAGTGTTAAGCAAGTTCTCCTTCTACTACATTGTTAAGCAATGTCTCCTTCTACTACAGTGTTAAGAAAGTTCTCCTTCTACTACAGTGTTAAGCAATGTCTCCTTCTACTACAGTGTTAAGCAATGTCTCCTTCTATCACAGTGTTAAGCAATGTCTCCTACTACAGTGTTAAGCAAGTTCTCCTTCTACTACAGTGCTAAGCAAGTTCTCCTTCTACTACAGTGGTAAGCAAGTTCTCCTTCTACTACAGTGTTAACTAATGTCTCCTTCTACTACAGTGTTAAGCAATGTCTCCTTCTACTACATTGTTAAGCAAGTTCTTCTTCTGCTACAGTGTAAAGCAATTTCTCCTTCTGGTACAGCGTTAAGACATTTCTTCTTCTGCTATAGTGTTAAGCAATTTCTCCTTCTTCTACAGTGGTAAGCAAGTTCTCCAAAATAGACATTTGACATGCTAATTTTCCTCCAGAACTGAAATAAATACTTTTCAACTTTCCTTATTGGTTGACTTCGAATGTCTTGTTATTTTATCATTTTACATTATAGATATTGCAAATAAATTTGGTATCAATATCATTTTATGCATGAAGGGGTTACTATATATATATATATAAATGCATTCAAATTTTGCCTCTCAAAACGAATCCTATTTCACTTTTGGAAACAATACCATTTGGATGCATATCAGTATTGTTATTTACGACGTGAAAACAGAATTCTATAGGTGATTGTTTTTAAAAGTACAATGTCCCATGAGCACCTCTTCAACAGTCATTTGAAGTGAATTGGTTTTTAAACAATTATTGTTTAATAAACAATTAAGTCTGTATTATACATCAATTTGATACTTACATAAACTTGAAGATGTCGAATACGCTAAATTGTCACGTTTTGTCAGAAGACAGTATAAAGAGTTTATTTACAGTTGATTTTTTTTTTTTTTATCTCGAATGATATTTTGATATTTACTGGCGTGTAAGAAACGAGTGTGACTGCAAGAGTTTGTAAATGTAACGAGCTGTCTCACCTGAAATCTGCATTGTTTGGCTATGAGTTATAAAAATATTCCAAAAATCCTATAACATGAAAATAAAGTCGTCCGAGTTTGAACATGGAAGAGTCTACTTTAAACAATTCGGCACTGAAAGGGTTAAGAGCTAATACATTAGAATACTGCTCACAAATATGAGCCGCGTCATGCGATTTACGGTCTTGTTGCCTCTCCAATGGCAACACGTAACCCGTTATTGGAACAGCACTAGCTATATACCTTAGTTAACCACTGCACCAATGACTAAATCATTTATAGACGGACAGTGAAGCATGTGGTGAAGATTGTTGTGTGGATGCACAGACTCATCGGAGTCTTCACTGTTCGCAGAAGTAGAAAGATCCATAGTCTCCAGACACGGCTTTCGTGGTATTATCTGCATCGAAATCCCCTGTACCTCGGCGTTGTTTTTATAATGACGCACTATCACAGCAATATACATGTTTGTTTTATGTTTGTTTGTTTTATTTAGGTGTTACGCCGTGTTCAACATTATTTCAGTTATATCACGGCGACAGTTTACTTAATCATGATCCGTGGGTAAACAAACCAGTACTAGGCTAGGAAATGTGCCAAGAGCACTCCACCGTGACCGTCGTGCTTGCGACTAGGGATCGAACGCGGGACGCCCCGGTTTCAAATCCCCGAAGCTAACCACTAGACCACGGCTGATTCCCACAGCAATATCAAACACGGAGCGGGGTCCAATTCCACTAATCTTACTTTAGCGTAAATTATACTTAAATACGTAAACCCATATTTCATCATTTCTGTTTCCCAAATAAAAATGCCAAAATAGTTCATTTCTTATATAAAATTGTTAGTCAGCAAGGTAACTATTTAGGTCAACTTAGTCATATTCCACCATTCATGTTTTACAAAATATTAGGGAAATAAAAATGATAAAATATGCTTTTTTTAAGTATTTAGTATTTTTTAGCGCTAAGTAAGGTTGGTGGCCAAGACTCTAACCTACTTCTCATTAGTCGTACTGTTTTTAGTTGACGTTTTTTCAAAATGGTCCCTTAATTACCCCTTTCCCTCGTACAGACGCCTTTTGACGCCTCTACAGCAGACGGTTTTTTGAAAACATAGTGACAAAAGAAGAAATTGCTCAAAACGAGCAAGTTCTCCTTTTGCCACAATGTTTTCCATTTCTAGTCATAGGTTATCCATTCAATTATAGAGATTTTCTATGTTTTGACAAAATATGTTCAAAGTTGTCTGCTGCAGAATTTTCGTATGAGGGAAAGGGTTAATCCGTTCTTACTTACAACCGTTTTGCAGCAGATGACTGATAACGTCAGGTTAAACATATTGTGGCAAAAGGAGTTGTTCAATTTGACGAGCTCGATGGGACAAACAGTTCATGCTTATTTGGAACATTATCTCCTTTTCCAACAAGAGGGCCAAGATGGCCCTAAAATCGATCACCTGAATGATAGTTAATTAGAAGCAAATATTTAACTGCAAATATCTGTGAAAATTTGATCAGGAGTTCAAATGAAACTGCAAGGAGTGGACACTCAGTTAAAGAAATAGTCCATTTTTATCTTGAAATCTAACAAGAGCTTTCTCAATTTCTGATGCTGCAGCAACAAAGGTTCTACACAGAATGCAAGTATTTGAACAATTTTGAAAGAGGACCATCAAAGGAACATTCCTGTGAAGCAACGTTGAAATTGGTCAAGTGGAATGGTAGGAGTTGTCATTTGTAGCTAAAGTTCAATTTACCCCTTTTGTGATGACGCGAGGTTGCTATGATTTTGTAACTAATCAAAACAGCTTGAACAAATTAAATGTAGAGGATCACTGAAGTAGGATTTATATTCAATTTCCTTAATATCAGTCAAGAACTTAAAAAAATATGGAATTTCCAAATTTTGTCATTTTGCCCCTTTTCTGATGCCTCCTGACTGCCATGTTTTTTCAACCAAACAGTATGCCTTGAACGATCTTTGTAGCGGCTCACCTAAGGAACATTTCTACCAAACTATAATGGAATCAGACATGCAGATTCAAAGAAAAAGATTTTTAAAGCTTGGACATTTTGCCCCCTTTCTGATGCTGCAGCAACCCTGGCGGCCATGTTTTTCAACCGATCGGAAATATTTGAACAATCTTTGTAAAGGGTGCCCCAAGAAACATTTGTGCAAAATAATTTTCAAATCGGGCCAGTACTTTTGGACAAGAAGATTTTTCAAATTTTAACAAAAAAAAACCAAGCTCCGCCCCCTGGCGGCCATGTTTTTCAACCGATCGGAAATATTTGAACAATCTTGGTAAAGGGTGCCCCAATGAACATTTGTGCAAAATAATTTTCAAATCGGGCCAGTACTTTTGGTCAAGAAGATTTTTAAAATTTTAACAATGCACATATAAGGAAAACAGGCTCCGCCCCCTGGCGGCCATGTTTTTCAACGGATCTTTAATATTTGAACAATCTTGGTAAAGGGTGCCCCAATGAACATTTGTGGAAAATAATTTTCAAATCGGGCCAGTACTTTTGGACAAGAAGATTTTTTAAGTTTTAACAATGCACGTAGAAGGAAAACAAGCTCCGCCCCCTGGCGGCCATGTTTTTCAACGGATCAGAAATATTTGAACAATCTTGGTAAAGGGTGCCCCAAGGAACATTTGTGCAAAATAATTTTCAAATTGGGCCAGTACTTTTGGTCAAGAAGATTTTTAAAATTTTAACAATGCACATATAAGGAAAACAGGCTCCGCCCCCTGGCGGCCATGTTTTTTAATCGATCGGAAATATTTGAACAATCTTGGTAAAGGGTGCCCCAATGAACATTTGTGGAAAATAATTTTCAAATCGGGCCAGTACTTTTGGACAAGAAGATTTTTTAAGTTTTAACAAGGCACATATAAGGAAAACAAGTTCCACGCCCTGGCGGCCATGTTTTTCAACGGATCGGAAATATTTGAACAATCTTCGTAAAGGGTGCCCCAAGGAACATTTGTGCAAAACAATTTTCAAATCGGGCCAGTACTTTTTGACAAGAAGATTTTTAAAATTTTAACAATGCACATATAAGGAAAACAGGCTCCGCCCCCTGGCGGCCATGTTTTTCAACCGATCGGAAATTTTTGAACAATCTTGGTAAAGGGTGCCCCAATGTACATTTGTGCAAAATAATTGTCAAATCGGGCCAGTACTTCTGGACAAGAAGATTTTTAAAGTTTTAACAATGCACATATAAGGAAAATAAGCTCCGCCCCCTGGCGGCCATGTTTTTCAACGGATCGGAAATATTTGAACAATCTTGGTAGAGGGTACCCCAAGGAACATTTGTGCAAAATAATTTTTAAATCGGGCCAGTACTTTTGGACAAGAAGATTTTTTAAGATTTGGCAATTTTCCCCTTTTCTGTTGCCGCGGCAACCAAAGTTCTCGATGGAATTTAAATCTTTGAACAATTTTTAAAGAGGTTCACCAAAGGAACATTCCTGTGAAGTTTGGTTGAAATTGGTCAAGTGGTTAAGGAGGAGATGATCTAAATGTCTAAATGTTAACGACGGACGACGACGGACGACGACGGACGACGGACGACGCCGGACGGACAAAAAGTGATCAGAATAGCTCACCTTGAGCCTTTGGCTCTAGGTGATCTAAAAACGTTTTTGAAAGGCGTGTGCTGACAGTGCGCTAAATGTTATAAATATAACAAACAAACTGTTTAGTTCAATCGACATTTCTAAACGTTTGCTTCACAATCACATGTTTAACCCTTTCCCATATGTTGACGGAATTTGCCACACTGATCTGCAGCAGACGACTTTTTAAAACAATGTGGCCACAGGAGAAATGCTCATACTGAGCAATTTCTCCTTTTGTCACAATATTTAACTATATTCAAAAGTTATTCTTTCATTTAGTGATAGTTTTACAAAGACATTTTCAAAAATATCTGATGCAATACTGATTGATTGTACGCATGTAACATGAAAACACTTGTGTCATAAGATTCAGGTGACTGTCACATGTAAACGGTTTTAAGTATGAGAGGCTATTGCATCATACACGCTATAATTATATGAAGTATTAAGATCAGCTCAATGATTGACAACTCTTGCAGCCAGTGAGAACCAATGTCAACATGCATAGCCACTCAGTTATATCTGGATCTCCGTCGGACATCCACGGTTGCTGACTCCGCTACGCTCCAAACATCACGTAAACAACCGAGGGTGTCCAACGATGTATCTGGGTCTGCAATGGAAGTTTTGATACACAATCGTACGTTTTAATCAGATGCCGGACGGATCTTTATAAATAATTGCCACAAATACTCTTCATATGATTTTTCCGGAAGGTCGATCACACATGTATGACACGTTCTCACAGAATCGTTTTTCAAATTAAAACCGAAGCTTAAAGTATGAGAATAAGTAAGCTTCGAATAAATAAGAAATGATAGATCTACATTTACATTTAATCTTTTTTCCATTTAAATTTTGTTATGTCTGATATCAACTACATTTGCCATTATAAGAAATACTAACGTGTTGTCAGCATTCTAGTCAACACCTGTGTATATTAATTGTGGCATATTTTTCTTTTGCATCATGATTGAGAAAATGCCGAAATGTTGTAACAAGGTAAGAGGGACATAACTGAAACTATATAAAATGTTAATCTAACGATTATTTCCCTTGGATAACAGGGCACAGTTTATGTATTCCAGAACGTATCTGTGTATTCTCGCAACATGCCGGACAATATGGTTGGTATGCTATTGATTAATACAAAGTAAGTTAACAAAAAGATAAACTTGGAGATAGAAATAAAAAAGAGTAAAAACAAGAAGGCCAACTGTCACAAAATACGCCCGTCCCCCCCCCCCCCCCCCTTTTTTTAGACCAAGTATAGTGATAATTGGTTGTACGTCAGGCAAATTTAGAGAGTGAACACTGTTAAAAAGTTTTGGTCATTTCGAGGGATATAAGTGTTGAGTGACTAAGATAACGTGGTTAGTTATCGAACCTGACCAAGATATTCTGCCCATCAACATATTGTCTAAATTTGGTAATGATTCGAGTGATATGGCTGATTAAATCACGTGTTCGAGATGTTATGCCCATACACATTCTGACTAAATTTGGTGATGATTGGAAAAAAAGCTTCAAAAGTTATTGATCGGACAAAACTGATTTGAGCTAATTTCTATAATTAAAGGGCAATTATTCTCAAGTGGCTGGTAATCGAACTTGTCCGAGATATTATGCCAACACACATTCTGACCAAATCAAGTTCGGTGGTGATTGGACAAAGGCTTCTAAAGTTATTGAGCAGACAATACCGATTTTAGATAATTTCTGTCATTAAAGGGTGATAACTCTGGAGTGACTCAAGCAAAATGGCTGGTCATAAACGTATCCTAGATATTATTCCCATACGAATTCTGACTAAATTTGGTGATGATTGGATAAAGGCTTCAACTTGAAGTTATTGATCGGATAATACCGATTTGAGGTAATTTCTATAATTAAAGGGCAATTACTCTCGAGTGACTACAGCAATATGGCTTATTATCGAACTTGTCCGAGATATTATGCAAATACACATTTTGACTGAATATGGTGGTGATTGTACAAAGGCTTCTAAAGATATTGAGCAGGCAAGACACATTTTAGGTAATTTTTATAATTAAAGGGCGTTTACTTTCGAGTGACAAGAGCGATATGGCTAGTTATCGAACTTGGCTAAGATATTATGCTAATACACATCTTGACCAAATTTGGTGATAATCGGACAAAGGCTTCTAAAGTTATTGGGCTGACAAGTTCAATTTTTAGGTAATTTCTATAATTAAAGGGCGATAACTCTCGAGTGACTAGAGCGATATGGCTAGTTATCGAACTTATCCAAGATAGTATACCAATATACATTCGGACCAAATTTGGTGATGATTGGACAAAGGCTTCTAACGTTATTGGGCTGACAACATAATGGACACCGCCCGCCTGTACGCCGCAGGTGAAACTATAATTACGTTCCGTTTTTCCAAAACGGGCGTATACAAAAACAACCAGCCTACTTTACATTAGTCGTATTATTCTTCGTTGACTTTTGTTCCTAATGGTCCTTTAATCCTTTCTTATTTACAACCGTTTTGCAGCAGATGTCTTATAACGTCAGGTTGAACATATTGGGGCAAAAGGAGTTGTTCAAATTGACGAAGACGGTTGGACAAACAGTTCATGCCTATTTGGAAAAATATCTCCTTTTCCAAAAACGTTTTTGAAAGGCGTGTGCTGCCAATGTGCCAAAGGGCATCTATATCATACAAACTGTTTAGTTCAATCGACATTTCTAAACGTTTGCTTCACAATCACATGTTTAAAACCCTTTCCCATATGTAGACGGAATTTGCCACACTGATCTGTAGCAGACGCCTTTTGAAAACAATGTGGCAACAGGAGAAATGCTCATACTGAGCAATTTCTCCTTTTGTCACAATGTTTTAACTATATTCAAAAGTTATTCTTTCATTTAGTGATAGTTTTTAACATTCTCAAAACTATCTGATGCAATGCAGATTTATTGTACGCATGTAACATGAAAACACTTGTGTCGTAAGATTCAGGTGACTGTCACATGTAAACGGTTTTAAGTATGAGAGGCTATTGCATCATATCCGTGATAATTATATGAAGTATTAAGATCAGCTCAATGATTGACAACTTTTGCAGCCAGTGAGGACCAGATCAACACTCGTAGCCACTCAGTTATATCTGGATCAGTGTCGGACATCCACGGTTGCTGACTCCGCTACGCTCCAAACATCACGTAAACAACCGAGGGTGTCCGACGATGTATCTGGGTCTGCAATGGAAGTTTTGATACACAAGTGTAGGTTTTAATCAGATGCCGGACGGATGATGATAAATTATTGCCACAAATACTCTTCGTTTGATTTTTCCGGAAGGTCGATCACACATGTATGACACGTTCTCACAGTATCGTTCTTCCAATGGAAACCGAAGCTTGAAGTATGAGAATAAGTAAGCCCTGGAGAAATAAGAAATGATAGATCTACATTTACATTTAATCTTTTCTCCATTTAAACATGTGTTAGTCCGATTTCAACTTCAGTTGCCATTATAAAAAATACTAAAGTGTTGTCAGCGTTCTAGTCAACACCTGTGTATATTAATGTTGGCTAATTTTTCTTTTGCATCATAATTGAGAATTTGCCGAAAAATTGTAACTAGGTTAGAGGGACATAACTGAAACTAAATGAAATGGTATTCTAACGATTACTTCCCTTGGATTACAGTCCAGATCATGTATTCCAGAGACATGTAAATGTATCGGTGTATTCTTGAAAACACCGGACAATATGGTATGCTATTGATTAATACAAAGTAAGTTAACAAAAAGATAAACTTGGTGATAGAAATAAAAAAAAAAGTAAAATAAACAATAGCCAGTTCAATTTTAGTTACAAAGGCTTCCTTATGTTATATGTAGCCCAAATTTACAAAAATAAAATTCATAGCGACCTCGATCTTCCATTCTGTGTGTAGAGATGATTCAAATTTCAGGCTAGATCTTATACGAGGTCTGGTACACACACTCCATAAATCTAGATTTCCAAGAAATCGTCAAACCCTCCAAGTCCCAAAAGATTACAAATTTAAAACCCATACCATTCATGGAGTGTAAAATAACCGCTTGTCCGAAGTTGAGTTATATTTCTCTGGTTATACAGGCTTTAATACTTCTCGTTGCCCTGAGCTGTGGGATGGGTTACATGAGGCGGTGGTAAAAACTGGTATATCTTAAGGTCAAAAGAACCGAGCCCCGGTAGCGACGCGGGCTGTCAATCCAAGGGCTGGGAGTTCAAACCCCAGCTCGGCCGACATTTTTTCCGACATTTGACAAAAGTCACTGTGACAAGCGTCATTCGTATTTCACCAATTGGCTCATAGTCTATGTGGAAACGTAGCCAGTTGCTTATAAAGTATGTTGTGTGGAGTCATGGTGTGAGAAAGTAATGTGTAGATGAACTGGTCGCGATGATATGACTGAACAATTGATGAAAACGGCGTTTATCAATCAATCTCTGAATCTCTTAAGTTCAATATCTCGGAGCCATGTGAAAATTAAGCTGACCGTACCAGGAGTAGACATGTAGTACACCGTACCATCATTACTGTCTCTGGTAGGGTAGTTATCGCGTCCGCCTGGGTTCGAGTCATATCAAGGACTTTATACTTGGTAGTAATGGTTGAAAGCATAATGCGGGGAAAGCATAACAACCGATTCATCGGTGTCAGGATAAATAAATATTTAAGTACATCTACTTGCAAATCATTCAGTAAACAGTGATATAAAAGAAAAACTGTTGAAAACGACCGGTATAACCCAAATCCCACTGTACTCTAATCAAAACGTGTGTATTAACTTATACACGACTTGGAATTAAAACTGCGAACAATGTAGATCAAGATAAGCCTACACGTGTCTGCAGTCTAATACTTGTCTACATTGTTAGTTATTTATATACTGGAGAATAAATATGCCAAATTTGATTTACTCTGAATCATGCTTACAAGAAAATGCCCTCCATTGACCTTGACCTTTAACTTCTGACCATGAAAATCGTAAGAGCGCATCTTCTGTTCATTTGGAACACGTGTATTAAGCTTGCTTATTACCAGGGGTGTGTTTTTCGCGTACCCACAACATGACGTACACATACACAGACAGCAGGTCGGAAGGACAGACACACAAACACAGCTGGTCGGAAGGACACAGATACACAGACAGCTGGTCGGAAGGACACACAGCAGCGATGCTTTATCCCCTCCGCACATAACTTACAAGACCAGAATGCGTCAAGATATAGCTTGTAACTGATTCAATAAGCTACGCAGCAGTAATAGTTCAGCATGTTCGAAGAACAAGAGCGCCAACGCTTGTCTGTCTTTTCCAAGTCGAAAAAGGGGCATTACTGAATATTTATTAAAGACTGAGTTATGCGACTTGGTATAGACATGCATATTGTTCCTTGGAACATGTGCAACACATTTCAATTCAATATGTTGAACGGTTTTTGATTTATGGGCAAGATTAAACTTATGTATGAATTTCTAAGTCCAAAAAGGGGAATAATTGAATAATTACTAAAGCTTGGTAGACATGCATATTGTTTCTAGGAACATGTGTACCGGCAAGTTTCATTTGAATATGTGTTTTTGTTTTTGATTTATGACATAAGGTTGAGGCTTTTTGAGGACGACGCTTGTTCGAAAAACAGACGAGCTAGTATAATCAGTTGTTATATATAACAAGAGTTGTCCGAGGACAATATAGCTCGCCTATCCGGGCCATCGTCTATCAGGGCCTACTTCAGAACAGTTATAGCATTGAAATTGAATTCACAAAAGAAAGAAAACCGTTTAATAGCAATAGCATAAATTGTATAGTTTCTAAAAAACAGCCATGAATGCCTAACTATAACCCAAAATTCCCGGTCTTGTACACAAAGGTTTGACCAAAAAGGGGCACAATTCAGTCAAAATCCATTGAATAAGTGTGTGAAGTTTCAAAGCAACAGCTTACACAGTGTCTGAGAAAAGATCTTGCACGCAAAGATTTGACCAAAATTCTAAGTCAAACAAGAGGGCCAAGATGGCCCTAAATCGATCACCCAATTGATAGTAAATTAGTAGCAAATATTTAACTGCAAATATCTGGGAAAATTTTATCAGGGAGTGCAAATGAAACTGCAAAGGAGTGGACACTTCTCAAGAAACAGCTTATCAGTAAAGGCCATTTATATCTTGAAATCTAACAAGAACTTTAATAAGAATGGAATTATAAAGTTTTTGTCATTTTGCACCTTTCCTGATGCCGCCTTGCTGCCCTGTTTTTCAACGAAATCAATATGGCTTCAACAGTTCATTTAGAGGGTCACTTAAGGAACATTTCTACCAAATTATCTTGCAATCGCACAAGTAGATTATGGAGGAAAAGGATTTTAAAATTTGGGTATTTTTCTCACTTTCTGATGCCGCAGCAACCAAAGTTATCAATGGAATTTAAATCTTTGAACAATTTTGAAAGAGGACCACCAAAGGAACATTCTTGTGATGTTTTGTGGAAATTGGACTATTGGAATGGTAGGAGTTGGTTGTCATTTGTAGCTAAAAGTTCAATTTACCCTTTTTGTGATGACGCCTGGTTGATATGATTGTGTAACCAATCAAAACGGCTTAAACAAATTAAATAGAGGATCATTACAGTAAGATTCGTATTATATTTTCTTAAAATCAGACAAGCACTTTCATAAAAATGGAATTTTCAAATTTTGTAATTTTGCCCCTTTTCTGATGCCGCCTGACTGCCATGTTTTTCGACCAATCAGTATGGCTTGAACAATTTTTATAGAGGGTCACCCAAGGAACATTTCTACCAAATTATATTTGAATCTGACAGGCAGATTCGGAGGAGAAGATTTTTAAAGTTTGGACATTTTGTCCCCTTTCTGATGCCGCAGCAACCAAAGTTCTCATTGGAATTTTAATCTTTGAACAATTTTGAAAGAGGACCACCAAAGGAACATTCCTGTGATGTTTTGTGGAAATTGTTCTATTGGAATGGTAGGAGTTGGTTCTCATTTGTAGCTAAAAGTTCAATTTACCCCTTTTGTGATGACGCCTGGTTGCTATGATTGTGTAACCAATCAAAACGGCTTAATAAAATTAAATAGAGGATCATTACAGTAAGATTCATATTATATTTTCTTAAAATCAGACAAGCACTTTCATAACAAGAGGCCCAAGAGGGCCAGTATCGCTCCACGGCCATAAGGCAAAAATAAAATCTCCAAACAGCCCTGCCCCGTGGTGGCTATTTTTTTTACCAACCACCATGGCTTAAAGGAATCTTGTAGAGTGTCACCAAAGGAATGTTTCTGCAAAATTATTTGAAAATATGCCTGACACTTTCGGAGGAGAAGATTTTTTAAGTTTTCACTATGGTCATATAAGTCAAAATAGCCCCGCCCTCTGGCGGCCATGTTTTTCGACCAATCAACATGGCTTGAAGGAATCTGATAGAGGGTCACCCAATGAACATTTCTACAAAATTATTTGAAAATCGGCTGAACACTTTCGGAGAAGAAGATGTTTTAAGTTTTCACTATAGCTATATAACGCAAAAAAGCCCCGCCCCCTGGCGGCCATGTTTTTCGCCCAATCAACATTTCTTGAAGGAATCTAATTAAGGTTCACACAAGGAACATTTCTACAAAATTATTTGAAAATCGGCCTGACACTTTTGGAGGAGAAGATTTTTTAAGTTTGCTCTTTAGCTATATAGGCAAAATAGCCCCGCCCTGTGACGGCCATGTTTTTTTACCAATCAACATGGCTTGAAGGAATCTGATAGAGGGTCACCCACGGAACATTTCTACATAATTATTTGAAAATCTGCTGAACACTTTTTGAGAAGAAGATTATTTAAGTTTTCACTATAGCTATATAAGGCAAAAAAGCCCCGCCCCCTGGCGGCCATGTTTTTCGCCCAATCAAAATTTCTTGAAGGAATCTAATAAAGGGTCACCCAAGGAACATTTCTACAAAATTATTTGAAAATCGGCCTGACACTTTCGGAGAAGAAGATTTTTTAAGTTCTCATTATTTTTTTCTTTCGGTTGCCATGGAAACCAGAATTTTGAATGGATCAAAAAAATTTTTGGAACTTGGTATGTGAAGTTGTCTTATGAAACTAAACACAAATATAAATTTTCAAAATAATATCTGGAACAGTTCTAGAGATATTGAAGGAAATGTGAATTTTGGAATGTTTTTAAGTCTAAAAAGGGGAATAACTCTAGGAAATAGATACGGAGTTACCTTCTTTTTGGGCGCACACAATATCATGTGCTGGTGATTATTTCTACCAAGTTTGGCATCAATATCTTATACTGTGTAGGAGGAGTAGGCCGGACAAAAAACGGACGGACGAACTCATGGGAGAGTACTTGTGGGGTTATTTTGTTTGATGTTTTTTTGTGGGGTGCACCCCACAAGTATGCGATTCATTCCGTAACTAACCCCCTTTTACGGAATGAATAACATTAATATGCAAATGAGATACCAGTTATAAAAAATAAAAAAACCTATTTATCTAAGTGTCTTTATAAGGGGTGGTAGGTGGGCTTTAGGAAAAACACGCACCCCATAAGTACTCTCTCATGCGGACGGATGGACAGACAGAAGGACGGACAATGCCTCGCCATAATACGTCCCGTTTTTTCAAAACGGTCGTATGAAAAGGGGCACAATTCGGTCAAAATCCATTCCAGAGTTATGGGACTTGCCATACAACGTCATCTAATGACTCTGAATAAGTGTGTGAAGTTTCAAAGCAACAGCATACACAGTGTCTGAGAAAGGGCCTTGCACGCAATGATTTGACCAAAATTCTAAGTCCAAAAAGGGGCACAATTCAGTAAAAATCCATTCCACAGTTATGGAACTTGAAGGGGCCAACGGGGACGCCAACGCCGGGGTGATTACATAAGCTCCCCTATTTCTTCGAATAGGCGAGCTAAAAAGGGGCACAATTCAGTGAAAATCCATTCCAGAGTTATGGGACTTGACATAAAGGGTCATATAATGACCCTGAATGAGTGTATGAAGTTTCAAAGCAACAGCTTACACAGTGTCTGAGAAAAGGCCTTGCACGCAAAGGTTTGACTAAAATTCTAAGTCCAAAAGGGGGCACAATTCAGTCAAAATCCATTCCAAAATTATTGGACTTGACATACAAAGTCATCTAATGACCCTAAATAAGTATGTGAAGTTTCAAAGCAACAGCATACACAGTGTCTGAGAAAAGGCCTTGCACACAAAGGTTTGACCAAAATTCTAAGTCCAACAACGGGTACAATTCAGTAAAAATCCTTTCCAGAGTTATGGGACTTGACATACAAGGTCATCTAATGACCCTGAATAAGTGTGTGAAGTTTCAAAGCAACAGCATACACAGTGTCTGAGAAAAGGCCTTGCACGCAAAGGTTTGACCAAAATTCTAAGTCCAAAAAGGGGCACAATTCGGTCAAAATCCATTCCAAAGTTATGGGACTTGACATACAAGGTCACCTAATGACCCTGAATAAGTGTCTGAGAAAAGGAATTGCACGCAAAGGTTTGACCAAGCTGGCAACGCGTACGCCAACACGTACGCCAACACGGACGCCGGGGTGATTACATAAGCTCCCCTATTTCTTTGAATAGGCGAGCTAAAAATGCATCATTTCAAACAGTATAAATTCTTGTCTATTGCAAAGAAGAACGCAATTGCTAATAATGTTATTAGCTTCAGATAAAGACAGAGTATGTAATGAATGCAGCACCTTTAAAGGTGCATATCAACTATCTCGATTTTAGAAACGGGAAAGAAAATAGATATTAATTGAAAGTCACCGTATTTGTGATATTTGTAATTGGAATTCATCTGTTTAACAAAATCAAAAGATTATACATCTAAAGGAAGAGAGACACTTATGGCAACCATAGCATCTCTATGTAGAACTAAAATACATATATGATATACAAAACCATATCTACCCTTTCCCTCATGCAGATGCATCTGCAGCAGAACACATTTGAAAACATTTCGGCAAAAGGAGAAATGAGCAATTTCTGCTTAAGCCACAATGTTTTCAACTTTATTCACTAATTATACATTCATTTGTAGATATTTTCCATACCTTTGATTGGACGTCTGCTGCAGATTTATGATATGTGGGATTGAGTCAAAGGAATGTGCTACTCTCATTACTAAATATTTACATGCATTTATATATCTCAATAACTGACTGACTGTCTAACGATAGATTAACATACTTTATAATAGATATTTTATAACATTTCCCTGATTTAAGATTTTTTGATACTTTTCAAAAACGAATATCATGTTTTGATTATTATTAATTTTTCATTATACTGGTCTACTTTATAGCATATTATAACAGGCTGATCACCAGTTTAAATTTATCAAATTCATTAAAACTAAACATCTGTAAATTCAACCTAACATTATTCATTCTATCACAAGTTCTTTTTATTATTCTATCCGTCATTATTATACAAAAAGAAGGAAATTATAACGAGAGGATTGATATGAAATAGATACATAATCTCAAACAAAAAGCAGAAAAAAACTATATGAGCCGTCCCACGAGAAAACCAATATTATGGACTCTGCGTAAAATATCGACACGGATCAGACTAAGCATGCCACACAGGCTATTCCGGACATACACTTTTGACCTCCTGTGGATTTTATGTTTCAGGAATCATAACTCTATATCTCTTTCCCCCTGGGTTGGAAAGGGTCTGTCAGATTAGCCTGGGTGGACTGCGCAGGCTGATCTGGGTCGATACATTACGCAGAGGCCATAATGTTGGTTGTCTCGTGTAACGGCTGATATTACGTCTTTCCTTTTGTTTAAAGTTTTGTTAGGATTTCAAACACAATCCACATTTAAATATGAAAAATACCATGTAACCAAATCAAAAATACTGCTAATGAATAGCTTTATTTCTTTTTTAAACGATATGAGGCACTGAGAAGCCATTGGAGTAAATGTTCTCATGTTTCGATAAATAGAGAATAACTAACTGCATGTTTTTGATATAGAATTTATGTCACAAGGGAAAAAAGGGGTAATTTGGTTAAAATCACGAAACCGTAGGTTGAGTGATTTTACACCAAATTACCCCTTTGTTCCCGAGTGACATAAATTCGATATCAAAAACATGCAGTTAGTTATTCTATTTATTATATATCTGGAATAAATCTCCCCTTTATTTTAAAGAAACCTATAAAAAAAAAAAATGACTTGGCCTTAGGCGTATGAATGTTACGTAACCAAATACTGCTGCTTCTATTTGGCGCCAAATGACTAGCGTTATGACGTCAAAACTGCTGACGTAACGTCATTTTCCTAGTATTCGGTCTCAGTTTTTTTTAAATTCCTAGTATTAAACCCACTTTAAATTCCAAAGATGTTCCAAATCTAAAAAAAGTAGTTCCGGCAAAAATGATATCATCCCTAGTGATGATATAAAAAAACTAAAAGTGTTATCGTCACAGTGTTAGTTATCATTTTTTTAAAAATTGATATTGATTTTATGTCACTTAAATTTCAATGCAAAATTTGGATAGGTATGTAATAAATTACTCTTCCTGGTTGATAATCTTTTCCTCAGACAGATGGTTTTAGATGTATATACAGCAGTGTCCTTCAGAAAGATAAACACTTTACCACTTGTAGAAACATTTTGATACATATACAGCAGTGTCCTTCAGAAAGATAAACACTTTAGCACTTGTAGAAACATTTTGATGCATCTGCAGTAGATGGCTTTTGAAAACTTAATGACAAAAGAGGAAATTGCTCATATTGAGCAATTTCTCCTTTTGCCACTATTTTTGCAAATCTGTTCAGTGCATATACCTATATTTGTGGATAATTTCCATAGTATTCCAAAGTTGCTTCCAAAGATGTCTATTAATGATTTCTTGTATGTGGGAAAGGGTTAAAAGTTATGGAGATATTACTAAAGTTCCTCCTTTCATCACAATTTTTTTAACTCTGTATCACAATGATTCTTCAAATGTTATCCTTTCTGCCTCGCCTATTCCTAAAGCAGACATCACTTAAATTAACCTTTCCAACATACAACAAGTCTGCAGCATATGATTTTTAAAATTGATCTGGATAAAAATGCGAACAATCTGTATAAACGAAAATAAAATTATTGAAAAGATCTTGAAAACATTGTGGAAAAAGGAGAAATTACTCATTATGAACCATTTCTTCTTTTGCAACAATGTCAGAAGTACATTCTGCTGCATAAGGTAAAAGTCTTAATTAAGGAATACCAGTATTTCTGGCAACAAGTTTATGTCTAAACTTATTTATTTTACATTGCTTGTTGAAGCTTATGTTAATCTCGCTCTATGATTTTTTGCGGGAAACATAACAAAGGCATAACCCCCTCATCACAGGATTAAAACCCGGGACCTTTGTATGAAATGAACCAATCATTCAAGGTGTACAATTTCTCTCTTTTCTACACTCAAAACTTATCTACAGCAAGGTTGTTTAGTGTAAAAACACAATAATGCCCCTAAATATTGAATAAATATAACTGTATAATGTTCTTCCAAGGCAAAAAGAGCTAGTTCTAGGGAAAAGATACAAGTGGGTTTTTGTCAACAGTGTAGATTCAATATAGTCTGTAAATCTTTTCAGCCTTATTAGAATCAACACAAATTTACAAAAGTTTCTTACAAACTTGTGTAGCATGTGAACAGTGTAAAGCTTGATCAGATCGTCCAGAGCTGTAGCGAAGAGGCACATTTCATGCTTTTAAATGCTCAATCATTCTCCTAACCCTATGTTGTGGGTGGTTACTAACAAAGATCTCTCAGTGAGAGAATAATTAACATGATCAAATAACTCTTTACTAATTGCAGATGCATTTTGACACATCAGGAGCAGCAGACTGTAGTCAGAGTTTTCAACTTTATTCAATTATTATGCTTTCATTGACAGAGATTTTCATTTATTTTACCTAGATGTTATAAAAGCCGTCTGCTACAGATTTGTTGTATGGGGGAAAAGATTACAGGATTTCATTGATCTGTGATATCTCCAAGAACAGCTATGGCCTCAATTTCTACCTTGGCACCCTGTCAAAAGATACAAACAAAAAATATTGATTGATTGATTGATTGGGGTTTAACGCCGTTTTTTAACAATTTCTGTCATATCACGGCGGCCAGTTCACCTACTCATGTGTTTCCTGGTTTTCTCACACCAGTACTCCACATAACAATCTTCCCAAGCAACTGGCTGCTTTTCCACATAGACTTAGCCCATTTGTGGAAGACGAATGACGCATGTCGCAATGACTTTTGTCAAACGTCGGAAAGAAAGTTGGCCGAGCTGGGATTCGAACTCACAACCCCTGGATTGACAGCCCACGCCATTACCGACTGAGCTACCGGGACTCGGCAAACAAAAAATAAGCCAGTGACAGAAGGGCCTAGATCAGGAGGATTAACCTGGTCTTTTCAACACAATATCCATCTTATTACACAACAAAATCCTATGTTGTGGGTACTCAGTGCAATTGTCTCAACAAGAGGATTTTTTTGAGCACCCACAACATAGCATTTAACCCTTTCCCTCATATAAACGCTTTCTGACGCCTCTGCTGCAGACGGCTTTTTGAAAACATATTGACAAAAGAAGAAATGGCTCAAAACAAGCAATTTCTCCTTTTGCCACAATGTTTTCCACTTTTAATCATAGGTTATTCATTCAATTATAGAGATCTTCTATGTTTTGACAAAATATGTTCAAAGTCGTCTGCTGCAGATTTGTTGTATGAGGGAAAGGGTTAAGGGTCAAATAAGGACATGCAATAAGGATCTTATCTAGAGCTCTGCTTGAGCCATACCACATGAAAAACTGTTGGGAGGTTTGCCATTTAACCCTTTCCCTCATACAACAATTCTGCAGCAGATGACTGAACATATTTTGTCAAAAAATAGTAAAATCTCTATAACTGAATGGATAATCTATGACTAAAAGTGGGAAACATTGTGGCAAAGGGAGAAATTGCTCGTTTTGAGCAATTTCTTCTTTTGTCACTATGTTTTCAAAAAGCCGTCTGCTGCAGAGGCGTCAGAAAGTGTCTATATGAGCCTAGGGAAAAGGTTAATGAGAATTGCATTATCTTTGTATGAGATTAACACATCTGAAAATACTTTAAAAATGTTTATTTTTCTGGAAGGCAAATAGTGCAGATACTGTCAAGACTGTGCAATGATGCAGACTGCTTCTGGTTGCAATGAGCCTGAGGTAGATTTCACCATAGTGTGTCAAGAATAAAAGAGAAGAGCAAATCTGAGACAAGAATGTGGCAAAGCCACTAAACCAGGTTTTAAACAGTGAACAGAAGCTACTTTTCTCTGAAACACGTCACCCACACACACATCCATCCTCGTAAACATTGACATCACCTTTCTAATAATCAGGTATAAAACATTGCTGAAACCTGGTTTAAAATTGCTGAAACATGCATATTCTCCTTTTCCTATAATGTCTTTAAAATTTCTTATTCCAAAAATAATATATATCTAATATTTCCTTTGAAGTGTTCAAAGCCGACAACTTTAAAAATCTCAGGGAACTTTTCAATGTGAACACATTGATTTAGTAACTGAAACTGTTAACCCTTTCCCTCATACGACAATTCTGCAGCAGACGTCATTGAACATATTTTGTCAAAAACTGGAAAATCTCTATAATTGAATGGATAACCTATCACTAAAAGTGGAAAACATTGTCTCAAAAGGAGAAATTGCTCATTTTGAGCAATTTCTTCTTTTTGTCACTATGTTTTCAAAAAGCCGTCTGCTGCAGAGCCTCAGAAAGCGTCTATATGAGGGAAAGGGTTAAATATAGCCATTCCATGTAAGCATTTTTAAATTTAAAAATATTTTGGGCACGCATGGTCACGGAATGTGCTTATATTTATTCAAGATGTTGACATCAGTGAACTATTCAGATTTTTTTATTAGGTTTCTTTCATAAAGTTGAGAAAATGTGTAAAATTAGAACAAAATCCTTGACCATGCATGCCACAATCCCTATATGGGAGTGCAAATGCTTACAGAGAATGGCTATCAACTACTAACAAAATCCGCTTACTTTTGGCAAAGCAGCAACCTGGTACGCGGCTCTAGCTGGTTTGTTTTTAGGAAAATCTGAAATAAACAAGTAGAAGTTAATATTTATGATATGTATAAAATTAATAAAGCAGAATAATTCACATCACACGAAAATCAACCTTCGGAGGTATTCAAATAAATGGCAATTACTATCAAATTGCATACTAGTATGAGTCTTGTAGTCAGTATTTAATAATAGCCATTTTCAGTGTCTTCCAGAGTACACAAGCTCATATATACCAATATTTGGCTGATCAATAGAAATGTTTATGTTTATAAACATTATACTCACATGTCACATACACATCATTTACAGCTTTGAAGTTATTTATATCATCCAACAAAACTGTGGCTTTCACAACTGAAACAAAATCAGAATATTATGGGTAATATCCCTCATGTACCTGTATAATATATTAAATTGTGGTGGCAAAATATAGGATATAAATAAAGGCCAACATCCCTAATGTATCTGTATTGTAAATAAACTTGTGGAGGCAAATATGATATTAATAACTTATTTCATGTATCTGTAAATAAACTTGTGGTGGCAAATAGGATATTAATAACTTCCCTTGTGTATTTGTATTGTTAATAAACTTATGTTGGCAAATACGATATGGGTAACATCACTCATCTATCTGTAAATAAACTTGTGGTGGAAAATATCACATGGGTAACATGAAGCAAAACCAACTTTCTAAGGTTTGAAGTTATTTGCAATTTTGATATTTGTGACTTTTGATTAGCAGATAACTAAACCGGCAATTCTACACTGCCAGGCATCAATAAACCATTTCAATGCATATGCAGAGAAAAACTTTTGAAAACATTTTAGCAAAAGGCAAAATAATTTAGCAATTTCTCCATTTGTTACAATGTTTTTTTTCAACTGAACTCTTTTTAATAATCATTAACTTTATAGATATCTCTGTTTTTGTATTGATGTTTTCAAAGTTGTCTTCTATAAATTTGTTGTATAAGATTGAGGGAAAGGGTTAAGAGAACAAAATAAATATAGGCACAAGGTTATTGTAACTAACCGTTTTTGTAACCAATTCCAGCTTCTTTTAGAATTGCTCCCATGTTATTTAAAGCCTGTAAAAACAATTGAACAAGGTATATTGTATCAAAACATTCATGGTGTCCTAATCCTCTGTCCTCATTTTCTTCAAGTATTCAATTGGACTAAATGACATTTTAAGACATTACAAACAAGAGCACCGCCTGCGGGTGCCTGACGCTCGTCTGTTATTATCCTTTTACGGTTTATTTATTTTATATAAAAAATATTCAAATTCAGAAAGAATATTTACATATTATAATGACCGCACACAACTGCTATTTTTCAAGAATTAAAACAAGATTAACTATGTGGAAATAAATACAAGTTCATATACATGATAAGAAAGATCTTCACGTTGGATGGCTGTCACAATCAGTCAAGATCATAAGCTGAGTCTTGTGTATGCAATGGACAGGCAAATGATATTGGTACATTAAGTCAACTTTAACTAAAGATATTAAATATATTAATATTTTCCTATTTTAAGTGACCTTGACCCCCAAAACACAATCTGATTTAAGATATTCATAATATGTCGAAGTACATTATGTTTTTATTGTTTGGGAAAAATTTAAAATCAATGTAACAAAAAATGAAGAAACTGTCCAATTCTCATAAACGACCAAAATACATCAAAATTGATTTCTTTTACCCCCCAAAACAGGCGCCATCAATGGCACTCATCATCTTTATCAATCAATGTGAATAAGGTTATTAGATACACAAGTTTTTCAAATATATATAATAATAGGTTTGATAGTTTCCATGAAAGAAACCAAAACGCAAAATTTAACCAACTATGTCCATTTCTCAAAATCTATCAAAATACATCAAAATTTATGTTTTTTACCCCAAAAAACAGGCCCACTCAGCATCTTTATCTTACAATAGGTTTGATAGTTTTCATGTAAGTGACCTAAACTGAACACATAACCAACACCGCCAATTCTCAAAATCAGCCAAAATACATCAAAATTGATGTTTTTTACCGAAAAAAACAGACCACACTCAGCATCTTTAGCATACAATGTGAAGAAGGGTATGAAGAAGGGTATTAGATAAACAAGTTTTCCAAGTTTCAAAGTATTAGGTTTGATAGTTTCCATGTAAGTGACCTAAACGCAAAACTTAACTGTGTCCAATTCTCAAAATATACCAAAATACATAACAAATTGATGTTTTTTACCCTCCAAAAAAGTCCCACTCAGCATCTTTATCATACAATAGGTTTGATAGTTTCCATGTAAGTGACCTAGCTAAACAGAAAACGTAAACAACACCGCCAATTCTCAAAATAAACCAAAATACATCAAAATTGAGACACTCAGCATCTTTAGCATGCAATGTGAAGAAGGGTATTAGATGAACAAGTTTCCCAAGTTTCAAAGTATTAGGTTTGATAGTTTCCATGTAAGTGACCTAAACACAAAACTTAACTAACATTGCCAATTCTCAAAATCAACCAAAATTCATCCAAATTTATGTTTTTTACAAAAAAAAACAGGCTACACTCATCATCTTTAGCATAAAATGTGAAGAAGGGTATTCGATGAACAAGTTTTCCAAGTTTCAAAGTATTATGTTTGATAGTTTCCATGTAAGTGACCTAAACACAAAACTTAACCAACACCGACGACGACGACGATCTAGTGACGACAATAGCTCGTCTTTCTTTTCAAAAAGCCAGACAAGCTAAAAATGATACATTTGGAAAAAATAGACACTTAGAAGTGCAATATATTTATTCAAAGTTGAGACATGTGATATATCCTATTTACTGGTAAGGTATATTTTATCTTCATCTTCCACTAAACACTTTTTTTTTTTTAATCATCTGCCATTCATATTTTACCCTTTCCCACATACAGACTTCTTTGAAAACATTTGGTCAAAACTATGGAAATTCTCTACAAAGGGAAGGGACAGTTATCGAAAACAAGAGGGCCATGATGGCCCTGGATCGCTCACCTGATTTTTATTTTTTTTACTTTAGCTATATAAGCCCCACCCCCTGGCGGCCATAGTTTCAGACCAATCAACTTGGCTTTAAGGAATCTGATAGAGGGTCACCCTAGGAACATTTCTACAACATTATTTGAAAATCGGCTTGACACTTTTGGAGGAGAAGATTTTTTAAGTTTTCACTATAGCCATATAATGCAAAATAGCCCTGCCCACTGGCGGCCATGTTTTTCGACCAATCAACATGGCGTGAAGGAATCTGATAGAGGGTCATCCAAGGAGCATTTCTACAAAATTATTTGAAAATCTGACAACCAGTTTGGGAGAAAAATATTTTTTAAGTTTTCACTATAGCCATATAAGGCAAAATCGCCCTGCCCCCTGGCGGCCATGTTTTTTGACCAATCAACATGGTTTAAAGGAATCTGATAGTGGGTCACTTAAGGAACATTTCTACGAATTTATTTGAAAATCGGCCTGACACTTTTGGAGGAGATGATTTTTTAAGTTTTCACTATAGCCATATAAGGCAAAATAGCCCCGCCCCCCTGGCGGCCATGATTTTCGACCAATCAACATGGCTTAAAGGAATCTGATAGAGGGTCACCCTAGGAACATTTCTACGATATTATTTGAGAATCGGCCTGACACTTTAAGAGGAGAAGATTTTTTAAGTTTTCACTATAGCCATATAAGGCAAAATAAGCCCCCCCCCCCCCCCCCTGGCGGCCATGTTTTTCGCCAAATCAACATGGCTTGAAGGAATCTGATAGAGGGTCATCCAAGGAACATTTCTACAAAATTATTTGAAAATCTGCCAACCAGTTTGGGAGAAGAAGAATTTTGAAGTTTTTTTCATTTCGTTGCCATGGAAACCGAAATTCTGCATGGATCCCAACAATTTTAAGGAAATCTGGTGAGGTCATTGAGAGGATGCTTTCTGTGAAGTTTTATCCCAATTGACCCACCGGTTACTGAGGAGAAGAAGTTGACGCACAACGGACGCCGGACAAAACGCGATCACAATAACTCACCTTGAGCAAAGCTCAGGTGAGCTAAAAAGTCGAAAAACATTGAGAAAACAAGAGGGCCAAGATGGCCCTAAATCGATCACCTGAATGATAGTAAATTAGAAGCAAATATTTAACTGCAAATATCTGTGAAAATTTGATCAGGAGTTCAAATGAAACTGCAAGAAGTGGACACTCAGTTAAAGAAATAGTTTATCAGTAAAAGCCATTTGTATCTTGAAATCTAACAAGAGATGTTTGTCAAACATTATACCCCCCTTAGCGCCATGTTGTCAGGAATATTAGGACAATTGAGTAAAATTTGCATGGACCGAAATGCCAGTTGATTTGTCATTTCACATTGGATGTCTATGAGTCAGTTTTAAGATTATGAACACTTTTCATTCAAAGTTTGAGGATGGTAGGTACAGTTCTTAATCCCATTGTGATGATGACTGATATTTGCAGATGTTATGTATCCTCCAGGTCCAGGCATTGTTGAGTTATCACTCAGACAAGCTTAAAAAAGGTTTTTGTGTTCAAGGTCACTGTGACCTTGACCTTTGACCCAATGACCTCAAAATAAATAGGGTTCATCTACTGGTCAGGCCCAACCTCCAAGTCAACTTTGAACAAAAAGTTATCACTCGGACAAGCTAAAAAAAGGTTTTTGTGTTAAAGGTCACTGTGACCTTGACCTTTGAACTAATGACCTCAAAATAAATAGGGTTCATCTACTGGTCAGGCCCAACCTCCAAGTCAACTTTGAGGACCATAGGTCCAGGCATTATTGAGTTATCACCCGGACAAGCTTAAAAAGGTTTTTTGTGTTAAAGGTCACTGTGACCTTGACCTTTGACCTCAAAATAAATAGGGTTCATCTACTGGTCAGGCCCAACCTCCAAGTCAAGTTTGAGGACCATAGGTCCAGGCATTGTTGAGTTATCACTCGGACAAGCTTAAACAGGGTTTTTGTGTTCAAGGTCACTGTGACCTTAACCTTTGACCCAATGACCTCAAAATAAATAGGGTTCATCTACTGGTCAGGCCCAACCCCGAAGTCAAGGTAGAGGACCATAGGTCCAGGCATTGTTGAGTTATCACTCGGACAAGCTTAAAAAGGGTTTTTGTGTTCAAGGTCACTGTGACCTTGACCTTTGACCCAATGACCTCAAAATAAATAGGGTTCATCTACTGGTCAGGCCCAACCTCCAAATCAAGTTTGAGAACCATAGGTCCAGGCATTGTTGAGTTATCACTCGGACAAGCTTAAAAAGGGTTTTTGTGTTCAAGGTCACTGTGACCTGGACCTTTGACCCAATGACCTCAAAATATGGTTCATCTACTGGTCATGCCCAACCCCCAAGTCAAGTTTGAGGACCATAGGTCCAGGCATTGTTGAGTTATCACTCGGACAAGCTTAAAAAGGGTTTTTGTGTTCAAGGTCACTGTGACCTTGACCTTTGACCCAATGACCTCAAAATATGGTTCATCTACTGGTCAGGCCCAACCCCCAAGTCAAGTTTGAGGACCATAGGTCCAGGCATTGTTGAGTTATCACTCTGACAAGCTTTGGTCTACAGACGGACCGACGGACCGACCAACAGACATGTGCAAAGCAATATACCCCTCTTCTTTTAATAAGAATGGAATTATAAAGTTTTGTCATTTTGCACCTTACCCGATGCCACTTTGCTGCCCTGTTTGTCAACGAAATCAATATGGCTTGAACAGTTTTTGTAGAGTCACCCAAAGGACATTTCTGCCGAATTATCTTGGAATCTGACAAATGGATTATGGAGATGAAGGTTTTTAAAGTTTGGGTATTTTTCTCAAATTCTGATGTCGCAGCAACAAAGGTTCTACACAGAATGCAAGTCTTTGAACAATTTTGAAAGAGGACCATCAAAGGAACATTCCTGTGAAGTAACGTCGAAATTGGTCGAGTGGAATGGTAGGAGTTGTCATTTGTAGCTAAAAGTTCAATTTACCCCTTTTGTGATGACGCGAGGTTGCTATAATTTTGTAACCAATCAAAAACAGCTTGAACAATTTAAGTAGAGGATCACTGAAGTAGGATTCCTTTTCAATTTCCTTAATATCAGACAAGAACTTAAACAAGAGGCCCAAGAGGGCCAGTATCGCTCCACGGCCATAAGGCAAAAATAAAATCTCCAAACAGCCCTGCCCCGTGGTGGCTATTTTTTTTACCAACCACCATGGCTTAAAGGAATCTTGTAGAGTGTCACCAAAGGAATGTTTCTGCAAAATTATTTGAAAATATGCCTGACACTTTCGGAGGAGAAGATTTTTTAAGTTTTCACTATGGTCATATAAGTCAAAATAGCCCCGCCCTCTGGCGGCTATGTTTTTCGACCAATCAACATGGCTTGAAGGAATCTGATAGAGGGTCACCCAATGAACATTTCTACAAAATTATTTGAAAATCGGCTGAACACTTTCGGAGAAGAAGATGTTTTAAGTTTTCACTATAGCTATATAACGCAAAAAAGCCCCGCCCCCTGGCGGCCATGTTTTTCGCCCAATCAACATTTCTTGAAGGAATCTAATTAAGGTTCACACAAGGAACATTTCTACAAAATTATTTGAAAATCGGCCTGACACTTTTGGAGGAGAAGATTTTTTAAGTTTGCTGTTTAGCCATATAGGCAAAATAGCCCCACCCTGTGACGGCCATGTTTTTTTACCAATCAACATGGCTTGAAGGAATCTGATAGAGGGTCACCCACGGAACATTTCTACATAATTATTTGAAAATCTGCTGAACACTTTTTGAGAAGAAGATTATTTAAGTTTTCACTATAGCTATATAAGGCAAAAAAGCCCCGCCCCCTGGCGGCCATGTTTTTCGCCCAATCAAAATTTCTTGAAGGAATCTAATAAAGGGTCACCCAAGGAACATTTCTACAAAATTATTTGAAAATCGGCCTGACACTTTCGGAGAAGAAGATTTTTTAAGTTCTCACTATTTTTTTCTTTCGGTTGCCATGGAAACCAGAATTTTGAATGGATCAAAAAAAATTGAAGGAATTTAGTAAAGGACATTGAGAGGATGCTTCCCATGAAGTTTCAACCAAATTGGCCAAGTGGTTAGGGAGAAGAAGTCGTTTAAAGGAAAAAGTTAACGCACGCACGCACGCACGCACGCACGCACGCACGCACGGACGCACGACGGACAATTCGCCATGACATAAGCTCAACTGGCTTTCAGCCAGTGGAGCTAAAAATTGGAATTTCCAAATGTTGTCATTTTGCCCCTTTTCTGATGCCTCCTGACTGCCCATGTTGAGGCTCACCTAAGGAACATTACTACCAAACTATATTAGAATCTGACATGCAGATTCAGAGAAGATATTTTTTAAAGTTTGGACATTTTGCTCCCTTTCTGATGCAGCAGCAACCCTGACAGCCATGTTTTTCAACGGATTGGACATATTTGAACAATCTTTGTAGAGGGTGTCCCAAGGAACATTTGTGAAATATAATTTTCAATTCGGGCTAATACTTTTGGACAAGAAGATTTTTAAAGTTTTAACAATGCACATATAAGGAAAACAAGCTCCGCTCCCTGGCGGCCATGTTTTTTCAACGGATCGGAAATATTTGAACAATCTTGGTAAAGGGTGCCCGAAGGATATTTGTGCAAAATAATTTTCAAATCGGGCCAGTACTTTTAGACAAGAAGATTTTTAAAGTTTTAACAATGCACATATAAGGAAAACAAGCTCCGCACCCTGGTGGCCATGTTTTTCAACGGATCGGAAATATTTGAACAATCTTGGTAAAGGGTGCCCCAAGGAACATTTGTGCAAAATAATTTTCAAATCGGTCCAGTACTTTTGGACAAGAAGATTTTTAAAATGTTAACTATGCACATATAAGGAAAACAAGCTCCGCCCCCTGGGGGCCATGTTTTTCAACGAATCGGAAATATTTGAACAATCTTGGTAAAGGGTGCCCCAAGGAACATTTGTGCAAAATAATTTTCAAATCGGGCCAGTACTTTTGGACAAGAAGATTTTTAAAGTTTTAACAATGCACATATAAGGAAAACAAGCTCCGCGCCCTGGCGGCCATGTTTTTCAACGGATCGGAAATATTTGAACAATCTTGGTAAAGGGTACCCCAAGGAACATTTGTGCAAAATAATTTTCAAATCGGGCCAGTACTTTTGGACAAGAAGATTTTTTAAGATTTGGCAATTTTCCCCTTTTCTGTTGCCGCAGCAACCAAAGTTCTCGATTGAATTTAAATTTTTGAACAATTTTGAAAGAGGTCCACTAAAGGAACATTCCTGTGAAGTTTAGTTTAATTTGGTCAAGTGGATAAGGAGGAGACAAGCTAAATGTGTAAATATTAAAGACGGATGACAGACGACGGAAGACAATGACAAAAAGTGATCAGAATAGCTCACCTTGAGCCTTTGGCTCTAGGTGATCTAAAAAGGGAAATTGCTCATCATGAGAAATTTCTCTTTTTGCAACAATGTTTTTAAAAGTCATCTGATGCAGATCTGTCAGAAAGGGTATGTATATGGGAAAGGATTAAAGGGTAAAATAATTAATGGCAATGAAATGCATATCATTTGGTATCAGATCAAGTTAGTAAAGCACTTACTTGCTTAGTTTCTGCCACAGCACCATCGGACACAAGTTCAGAAGTTTTAGGATCAAGTCCAATCTGCCCTGATATATACATAGTCTTATCAACTATCACTGCCTGACTGTAAATTCAAAACAAACATAATTAAGAGCACCGCTTGCAGTTGTGTGACGCTCGTCTGATATTATCCTTTTAAGGTTTATTTATTCAATGTTGATATTATATAAATTACTCCTGAATATTCTATCTATAAACACTATACATGAGTTATACAAATGAGGTAAAATGTAAAATGTAACTATAGATATTTAGTATATTACCATTTTTTTTTATGTAACAGTGACCTTGACCCCAGTAGAGCAAAAACACAATACCATTAATGATCTTAAATAAACGAATGAATGTATATTGTTTTATGGTGCATCGACAGCTAAGGTCATTTAGCGCGCAATTAAATTTAATTATTCATGATCCCTGGGTAAACAAACCAGTACTAGGCTAGAAAATGTGCCTTGCCCAAGGGCACTCCACCATGACCATAGTGCCGCGACACCCGGTTTCGAAATCCCCGACGCTAACCACTCGACCACAGCGGATTCCCCCTTAAATAAATACTTACTACAAACAAAAGATGGTAACATAAAGTCAACCCTAACTAAAGATATTGAATATATTACTCTTTTCCTATTTTAAGTGACAGTGACCTTGACCCCCAAAACACAATCCAATTAAAGACATTCATAATATGTTGAAGTTTTATATTGTTTGGGAAAAATTAGAAATCAGTGTAACAAAAATGAAAAATGTCCAATTCTCAAAATCGACCAAAATACATCAAAATTGATGTTTTTTACCCCAAAAAAGAGGCCCGCTCAGCATCTTTATCATAAAATGTGAAAAAGGGTATTAGATAAACATGTTTTGCAAATTTCAAAGTAATAGGTTTGATAGTTTCCATGTAAGTGACCTAAACGCAAAACTTAACCAACAATGCCAATTCTCAAAATCAACCAAAATACATAAAAATTGTGGTTTTTTAGAATTAAGTGACCTAAATGCAAAACTTAAAATCTACCAAAATACATAACAAGAGCTGTCGGAGGACAGCGTGCTCGACTATTTCATCGCTTATTAAATTTACTGAGGTAATGGACTCTAATGAAGTTGCATGCAAAACATTAACCACAATTTCTTAAAGTTGGGAAGGGTTGTAACTATAACGTTTCAATGGAATGCATCAAGTAGTTCTACGATATGGACCCTTAATGTAGTTGCATGCAAACCTTTAACCATAATTTCTAAGTAAAAAAAGGGCAACAATTTGCACAATATGCAGGATAGAGTTATCTTAATTGGTTGTGTATATAGTTGTGAGCTTGGGAAAGGTTGTATAAAGTTTCATTACAATGCTTCAAGTTGTTACTGAGATTACACTCTAAATGTAGTAACAAAACTTAAAACCAGAATTTTTAATTCCAAAAAGCGCCATAACTTGCATAAAATGCTGGATCGAGTTATCGTGCTTGATTGTTTACATAGGTGTGATGGTTGGAAAGGGCTGTATAAAGTTTCAATGCAATGCATCATTTAGTTATATGGTCTCTTAATGTAGTTGCATGCAAAACTTTAACCAGAATTTATAAATCCAAAAAGGGCCATAACTTGCATAAAATGCAGGATAGAGTTATCTTACTTGATAATCTACACATGTGTGATAAATGGGTAGGGTTGTAGAAAGTTTCAATGAAATGCATCAAGTCAATACTGAGATATGGACTCTTAATTTAGTTGCACGCAAAACTTTAACCAGAATTTCTAAGTAAACAAGAGGGCCAAGATGGCCCTAAATCGATCACCTGTTAGTTAATTAGAAGCAAATATTTAACTGCAAATATCTGTGAAAATTTGATCAGGAGTTCAAATGAAACTGCAAGGAGTGGACACTCAGTTAAAGAAATAGTTTATCAGTAAAAGCCATTTTTATCTTGAAATCTAACAAGAGCTTTCTCAATTTCTGATGCTGCAGCAACAAAGGTTCTACACAGAATGCAAGTATTTGAACAATTTTGAAAGAGGACCATCAAAGGAACATTCCTGTGAAGTAAGGTTGAAATTGGTCAAGTGGAATGGTAGGAGTTGTCATTTGTAGCTAAAAGTTCAATTTACCCCTTATGTGATGACGCGAGGTTGCTATGATTTTGTAACTAATCAAAACAGCTTGAACAAATTAAATGTAGAGGATCACTGAAGTAGGATTTATATTCAATTTCCTTAATATCAGACAAGAACTTAAAAAAATGGAATTTCCAAATGTTGTCATTTTGCCCCTTTTCTGATGCCTCCTGACTGCCATGTTTTTCAACCAAACAGTATGCCTTGAACAATCTTTGTAGAGGCTCACCTAAGGAACATTTCTACCAAACTATAATGGAATCAGACATGCAGATTCAAAGAAGAAGATTTTTAAAACTTGGACATTTTGCCCCCTTTCTGATGCTGCAGCAACCCTGACGGCCATGTTTTTCAACAGATCAGACATATTTGAACAATCTTGGTAGAGGGTGCCCCAAAGAACATTTGTGAAAAATTATTTTCAAATCGGGCTAATTCTTTTGGACGAGAAGATTTTTTAAGTTTTAACAATACACACATATAAGGAAAACAAGCTTAGCCCCCTGGCAGCCATGTTTTTTCAACGGATCGGAAATATTTGAACAATCTTGGTAAAGGGTGCCCCAATGAACATTTGTGCCAAATAATTTTCAAATTGGGCTTATACTTTTGGACAAGAAGATTTCTAAAGTTTTAACAATGCACATATAAGGAGAACAAGCTCCGCCCCCTGGCGGCCATGTTTTTCAACCGATCAGAAATATTTGAACAATCTTGGAGTGCCCCAAGGAATATTTGTGGAAAATAATTGTCAAATCAGGCCAGTACTTTTAGACAAGAAGATTTTTAAAGTTTTAACAATGCATATATAAGGAAAACAAGATCCGCCCCCTGGCGGCCATGTTTTTCAACGGATCAGAAATATTTGAACAATCTTGGTAAAGGATGCCCAAAGGATCATTTGTGCAAAATAATTTTCAAATCGGGCCAGTACTTTTGGACAAGAAGATTTTTAAATTTTAACAAAAAAAAAACAGGCTCCGCCCCCTGGCGGCCATGTTTTTCAACGGATCAGAAATATTTGAACAATCTTGGTAAAGGGTGCCCCAATGAACATTTGTGCAAAATAATTTTCAAATCGGGCCAGTACTTTTGGACAAGAAGAATTTTAAAGTTTTAACAATGGACGTATAAGGAAAACAAGCTTCGCCCCCTGGCGGCCATGTTTTTCAACGGATCGGAAATATTTGATCAATCTTGGTAAAGGGTGCCCCAAGGAACATTTGTGCAAAATAATTTTTAAATTGGGCCAGTACTTTTGGACAAGAAGATTTTTAAAATTTTAACAATGCACATATAGTATAAGGAAAACAGGCTCCACCCCCTGGCGGCCATGTTTTTTCAACCGATCGGAAATATTTGAACAATCTTGGTAAAGGGTGCCCCAATGAACATTTGTGCAAAGTAATTTTCAAATCGGGCCAGTTCTTTTGGACAAGAAGATTTTTTAAGTTTTAACAATGCACATATAAGGAAAATAAGCTCCGCCCCCCTGGCGGCCATGTTTTTCAACGGATCGGAAATATTTGAACAATCTTGGTAGAGGGTACCCCAAGGAACATTTGTGCAAAATAATTTTCAAATCGGGCCAGTACCTTTGGACAAGAAGATTTTTTAAGATTTGGCAATTTTCCCCTTTTCTGTTGCTGCAGCAACCAAAGTTCTCGATGGAATTTAAATCTTTGAACAATTTTGAAAGAGGTTCACCAAAGGAACATTCCTGTGAAGTTTGGTTGAAATTGGTCAAGTGGTTAAGGAGGAGATGATCTAAATGTCTAAATGTTAACGACGGACGACGCCGGACGGACAAAAAGTGATCAGAATAGCTCACCTTGAGCCTTTGGCTCTAGGTGATCTAAACAAGAGCTGTCGGAGGACAGCGTGCTCGACTATTCCACCGCTTATTTAAGTTACTGAGATAATGGACTCAAATGTAGTTGCATGCAAAACATTAACCACAATATCTTAAAGGGTGATAATTTGCATTATATGCAGGATAGAGTTATTTAACTTGATTATTTTAATAGGTGTGATGGTTAGGAAGGCAATGAAATGCATCAAGTAGTTAATAAGATATGGACTCTTAATGTAGTTGCACGCAAACCTTTAACCATAATTTCTAAGTAAACAAGAGGGCCATGATGGCCCTTGAATCGCTCACCTGATTTTTTTTTTTAACTTTAGCTATATAAGCCCCGCCCCCTGGCAGTCATAGTTTCCGACCAATCAACTTGGCTTGAAGGAATCTGATAGAGGGTCACCCTAGGAAAATTTCTACAAAATTATTTGGAAATCTGCCAGACACTTTTGGAGGAGAAGATTTTTTAAGTTTTCACTATAGTCATATAATGCAAAATAGCCCTGCCCACTGGCGGCCATGTTTTTTGACCAATCAACATGGCTTGAAGGAATCTGAAAGTGGGTCATCCAAGGAACATTTCTACAAAATTATTTGAAAATCGGCCTGACACTTTCGGAGAAGAAGATTTTTTAAGTTTTCACTATAGCCATATAAGGCAAAATAGCCCCGCCCCCCCCTGGCGGCCATGTTTTTCGACCAATCAACATGGCTTGAAGAAATCTGATAGAGGGTCATCCAAGGAACATTTCTACAAAATTATTTGAAAATCAGCCTGACACTTTCGGAGGAGAAGATTTTTTAAGTTTTCACTTTGGCAATATAAGGCAAAATAGCCCCGCCCCCTGGCGGCCATGTTTTTCGACCAATCTACATGGCTTGAAGGAATCTGATAGAAGGTCACCCAAGGAACATTTCTACAATATTATTTGAAAATCGGCCTGACACTTATTGAAGAGAAGATTTTTTAAGTTTTCACTATAGCCATAAAAGGCAAAATAGCCCCGCCCCCCTGGCGGCCATGCTTTTTGACCAATCAACATGGCTTGAAGAAATCTGATTAAGGATCACCCAAGGAACATTTCTACAAAATAATTTGAAAATCGGCCTGACACTTTTGGAGGAGAAGATTTTTTAAGTTTGCACTATAGCCATATAAGGCAAAATAGCCCCGCCCCCCTGGCGGCCATGTTTTTCGACCAATCAACATGGCTTGAAGGAATCTGATAGATGGTCACCCAAGGAACATTTCTACAAAATTATTTGAAAATCGGCCTGACACTTTCGGAGAAGAAGATTTTTTAAGTTTTCACTATAGCCATATAAGGCAAAATAGCCCCGCCCCCCCCTGGCGGCCATGTTTTTCGACCAATCAACATGGCTTGAAGGAATCTGATAGAGGGTCATCTAAGGAACATTTCTACAAAATTATTTGAAAATCTGCCAACCAGTTTGGGAGAAGAAGAATTTTGAAGTTTTTTCGGTTTCGTTGCCATGGAAACCAGAATTTTGCATGGATCCCAACAATTTGAAGGAATTCTGGTGAGTTCATTGAGAGGATGCTTTCTGTGAAGTTTCATCCAAATTGACCCACTGGTTACTGAGGAGAAGAAGTTGACGCACGACGGACGACGGACAAAAGGCAATCACAATAACTCACCTTGAGCAAAGCTCAGGTGAGCTAAAAAACAGCAACAATTTGCACCATATGCAGGATAGAGTTATCTTAATTGGTTGTGTTTATAGTTGTGAAATTGGGAAAGGTTGTATAAAGTTTCAATACAATGCTTCAAGTTGTTAATGAAATTACACTCTAAATGCAAAACTTAATCCAGAATTTCTAAGTCCAAAAAGGGCCATAACTTGCATAAAATGCTGGATAGTTATTGTACTTGATTGTTTACATAGGTGTGATGATTGGGAAGGGCTGTATAAAGTTCAATGCAATGCAGGAAGTAGTTACTAAGATATGGTCTCTTAATGTAGTTGCATGCAAAACTTTAACCAGAATTTTTAAGTCCAAAAAGGGCCATTACTTGAATAAAATGCAGGATAGAGTTATTTAACTTGAAAATCAACATAGGTGTGATAGTTGGATAGGGTTGAATAAAGTTTCAAAGCAATGCATGAAGTAAATACTAGGATATCGACTCTTAATGTAGTTGCATGCAAAACTTTAACCAAATTTCTAGTTAAAAACAAGATGTGTTTGTGAAACACTGATGCCCCCCAATGGCAACATCTTGGTCAAAGGTCAAGGTCGCCAGGTCAAAAATGTTGGTACTGACAGAAAGGTCATGTCACAAGGAATACACATGTGAAATATGGTTACCGTACCTGTTATGGTTGAAAAGTAGTGGTCAAGGTTAAAGTTTTTTTCGAGAATGGCAACATCTAGGTCAAAGGTCAAGGTGAAAAATGTTGGTACTGACTGAAAGGTCATGTCACAAGATATACACATGAAATATGGTAGCCGTACCTGTTATGGTTAAAAAATAGTGGTCAAGGTTAAAGGTTTTTTTCGAGAATGGCAACATCTAGGTCAAAGGTCAAGGTCGCAAGGTGAAAATTTTGGTAGTGACAGAAAGGTCATGTCACAAGGTATACACATGTGAAATATGGTAGCCGTAACTGTTATGGTTCAAAAGTAGTCGTCAAGGTTAAAGTTTTTATCGAGAATGGCAACATCTAGGTCAAAGGTCAAGGTCGCAAGGTGAAAAAGTTTGGTACTGACAGAAAGGTCATGTCACAAGGCATACACATGTGAAATATGGTAGCCTTACCTGTTATGGTTCAAAAGTAGTGGGGAAGGTTAACTAAAATTGGGAATGGCAACATCCAGGTCAAAGGTCAAGGTCGCAAGGTCAAAAATGTTGGTACTGACAGAAAGGTCATGTCACAAGGAATACACATGTGAAATATGGTAGCCGTACCTGTTATGGTTCAAAAGTAATGGCCAAGGTTAAAGTTTTTTTCGAGAATGGCAACATCTAGGTCAAAGGTCAAGGTCGCAAGGTCAAACATTTTGGTACTGACAGAAAGGTAATGTCACAAGGAATACACATGTGAAATATGGTAGCCGTACCTGTTATGGTTCAAAAGTAGTGGTCAAGGTTAAAGTTTTTTTCGTGCAGACAGGCCAAAAACTACATCTAGGTCAAAGGTCAAGGTCGCAAGGTCAAACATTTTGGTACTGACAGAAAGGTCATGTCACAAGGAATACACATGTGAAATATGGTAGCCGTACCTGTTATGGTTCAAAAGTAGTTGTCAAGGTTAAAGTTTTTTTTGTGCAGACAGACAGACAGACACGTACGTGTGCAGATGTGCAGACAGACAGGCCAAAAACTATATGCCCCCCGAATCGGAGATTCCGGGGGGGGGCATAAAAATGGTCATTAATTGCAAAATATACTGGATAGAGATATATACTTGATTGTTTACATAGGTGTGATGGTTGGGAAGGGTTGTATAAAGTTTCAATGCAATGCATCAAGTAGTTACTAAGAGATGGTCTCTTAATGTAGTTGTATGCAAAACTTTAACCAGAATTTCTAAGTAAAAAAAGGGCCATAACTTGCATAAAATGCAGGATAGAGTTATCATACTTGATAATCTACATAAGTGTGATAATTGGGTAGCGTTGTATAAAGTTTCAACGCAATGCATCTAGTAAATACTGAGATATGGACTCTTAATTTAGTTGCATGCAATACTTTAACCAGAATTTCTAAGTAAAAAAAGGGCCATAACTTGCATAAAATGCAGGATAGAGTTATCTAACTTGATAATCTACACAGGTGTGATAGTTGGGTCTAAGGGTTGTAGAAAGTTTCAATGCAATGCATCAGGTAAATACAGAGATATGGACTCTTAATTTAGTTGCACACAAAACTTTAACCAGAATTTCTAAGTAAACAAGAGGCCCAAGAGGGCCAGTATCGCTCCACGGCCATAAGGTAAAATTCAAATCTCCAAACAGCCCTGCCCCCTAGTGGCCATAATTTTTACCAACCACCATGGCTTAAAGGAATCTTGTAGAGTGTCACCCAAGGAATGTTTCTGCAAAATTATTTGAAAATCAGCCTGACACTTTCGGAGGAGAAGATTTTTTAAGTTTTCACAATAGCCATATAAGGCAAAATAGCCCCACCCCATGGCGGCCATATTTTTGAACCAATCAACATGGCTTGAAGGAATCTGATAGAGGGTCACCCAAAGAACATTTCTACGAAATTATTTGAAAATCTGCTCAACACTTTCGGAGAAGAAGATTTTTTAAATTTTCACTATGGTCATATAGAGCAAAATAGCCCCGCACTCTGGCGGCCATATTTTTCGACCAATCAACATGGCTTGAAGGAATCTGATAGAGGGTCACCCAATGAACATTTCTATAAAATTATTTGAAAATCGGCTGAACACTTTCGGAGAAGAAGATTTTTTAAGTTTTCACTATGGTCATATAAGGCAAAATAGCCCCGCCCTCTGGCGACCATGTTTTTCGACCAATCAACATTTCTTGAAGGAATCTAATAAAGGGTCACCCAAGGAACATTTCTACAAAATTATTTGAAAATCGGCCCGACACTTTCAGAGAAGAAGATTTTTTAAGTTTTCACTATTTTTTTCTTTTGGTAGCCATGGAAACCAGAATTATGGATGGATCAAAAAAAATTGAAGGAATTTAAGAGAGGACATTGAGAGGATGCTTCCTATGAAGTTTCAACCAAATTGGCCAAGTGGTTAGTGAGAAGAAGTCGTTTAAAGGAAAAAGTTTACGCACGCACGCACGCACGCACGACGGACAATTCGCCATGACATAAGCTTGACTGGCTTTCAGCCAGTGGAGCTAAAAAAGGGCCATAACTTGCATAAAATGCAGGATAGTTATCTAACTTGATAATCTACACAGGTGTGATGCTTGGGTAGGGTTGTCTAAAGTTTCAATGCAATGCATCAAGTAAATACTGAGATATAGACTCTTAATTTAGTTGCACGCAAAACTTTAACCAGAATTTCTAAGTAAAAAAAGGGCCATAACTTGCATAAAATGCAGGATAGAGTTATCTGACTTGATAATCTACACAGGTGTGATAGTTGGGTAGGGTTATAGAAAGTTTCAATGGAATGCATCAGGTAAATACAGAGATATGGACTCTTAATTTAGTTGCACGCAAAACTTTAACCAGAATTTCTAAGTAAAAAAAGGACCATAATTTGCATAAAATGCAGGATAGAGTTATCTAACTTGATAATCTACACAGGTGTGATAGTTGGGTAGGGTTGTAGAAAGTTGCAATGGAATGCATCAGGTAAATACAGAGATATGGACTCTTAATTTAGTTGCACGCAAAACTTTAACCAGAATTTCTAGGTAAAAAAAGGGCCATAACTTGCATAAAATGCAGGATAGAGTTATCTAACTTGATAATCTAAATAGGTGTGATGCTTAGGTATGGTTGTATAAAGTTTCAATGCAATGCATCAAGTAAATACTGAGATATGGACTCTTAATTTAGTTGCACGCAAAACTTTAACCAGAATTTCTAAGTAAAAAAAGGGCCATAACTTGCATAAAATGCAGGATAGAGTTATCTAACTTGATAATCTACACAGGTGTGATAGTTGGGAAGGGTTGTATAAAGTTTCAATGCAATGCATAAAGTAAATACTAGGATATCGACTCTTAGTGTAGTTGCATGCAAAACTTTAACCAAATTTCTAGTTAAAAAGAGGGCCATAAATTGCAAAATATACTGGATAGAGTTATCTTACTTGATAATCTACACAGCTGTGATAAATGGGTAGGGTTGTAGAAAGTTTCAATGAAATGCATCAAGTAGTTACTAAGAGATGGTCTCTGAATGTAGTTGCACGCAAAACTTTAACTAGAATTTCTAAGTAAAAAAGGGGCCATATCTTGCATAAAATGCAGGATAGAGTTATCTAACTTGATAATCTACACAGGTGTGATAGTTGGGAAGGGTTGTATAAAGTTTCAAAGCAATGCATGAAGTAAATACTAGGATATTGACTTATTAATGTAGTTGCATGCAAAACTTTAACCAAATTTCTAGTTAAAAAGAGGGCCATAAATTGCAAAATATACTGGATAGAGTTATCTTACTTGATAATTTACACAGCTGTGATAAATGGGTAGGGTTGTAGAAAGTTTCAATGAAATGCATCAAGTAGTTACTAAGAGATGGTCTCTTAATGTAGTTGCACGCAAAACTTTAACCAGAATTTCTAAGTTAAAAAAAGGGCCATAACTTGCATAAATGCAGAATAGAGTTATCTAACTTGATAATCTACACAGGTGTGATAGTTGGGTAGGGTTGTAGAAAGTTTCAATGCAATGCATCAAGTAAATACTGAGATATGGACTCTTAATTTAGTTGCACGCAAAACTTTAACCAGATTTTCTTAGTTAAAAAGGGCCATAACTTGCATAAAATGCAGGATAGAGTTATCTCACTTGATAATCTACATAGATGTGATAGTTGGGTAGGGTTGTATAAACTTTCAATGCAATGCATCAAGTAAATACTGAGATATGGACTCTTAATTAAGTTGCACGCAAAACTTTAACCAGAATTTCTAAGTAAAAGGGCCACAACTTGCTTTAAATGCAGGATAGAGTTATCTTACTTGAAAATCTACATAGGTCTGATAGTTTGGTAGGTTGTAGAAAGTTTCAATGCAATACATGTAGTATTTAAGTACTTGCATGCAAGACCTTAACCAAGGCATGACGTGGACGCCGAAGCCAGGGTGAGTAGTATAGCTCTCATATTTGTTGAATAGTTGAGCTAAAAATTGATGTTTTTCACCCCAAAAACAAACCACACTCAGTATCTTTAGCATACAATGTGAAGCAGGGTATTAGATGAACAAGTTTTCCAAGTTTCAAAGTAATAGGTTTGATAGTTTCCATGTAAGTTAACTAAACGGAAAACTTAACGAACGCCGCCGATGACGACGACGATCAAGTGACGACAATAGCTTGTTTTTTTTTCTTAAAAAAATTAGACAAGCTAAAAGTAAGTCATCATGTCATGGTAGAAGCAAATTGTAGCATCTGTTTGTAATAAATGGTTTATTGCATACATATCAAGGGGATATTGAACAAGAGCTGTCGGAGGACAGCGTGCTCGACTTTTTTGTGCTTGCCAATGAAACAAATACTTTTTTGGGTGATAGAGAAAACATAACCAAGTACTTTATCATATTATTTATAAGCAAAGTACTTTATAAGTCGAAAAAGAGTCATAATTCTTACAAAAACCTTTACTGAATTATGCACTCTTGACTGTTGGTGAAGGTAATGATGGTTACAAGATTTTTGTAAGTGTTTAAGCTATATCTCTAATTGTTTTTATTTATTTTTATTTGGTATAAATTAATGACTTTTAAAAACAAAATTATAAATCGAAAAAGGGCCATAGTTCTTAAACAAAACTTGACAGAAGTATGTACCCTCGCCTGTTAATGGAGGTAATGATGATGAATAAGTATTGTAAGTTTACACACTAAGTCACTAATGGTTTTGAAAAAAAGTTGAGTGGTACGAAAAACTTAACCAAATTTCTAAGGCGAAAAAGTAGAAAAAGGGCAATAATTCTTACAAAAACCTTGACAGAGTTATGTAATCTTGTCTGTTGCTGGAGGTAATGATGGTGAAAAAGTGTTGTAAGTTTCAAAGCAATATCTGTTATTGTTTTGAAAAAATGTGAATTGGTACAAAAAACTTAAGTCTGTTGATTGAATTAATGATGGTGAATAAGTGTTGTAAGTTTCGAAGCCATATCTGTCATTTTGTGCTAGCCAATAAAACAAAACTTTTTTGGGTGGTACAGAAAACATAACAAAGTACTTTATCATATTATTTATAAGCAAAGTACTTTATAAAGGGTCATAATTCTTACAACAAGAGCTGTCGGAGGTCAGCATGCTCTACTATTCCGCCGCTTATTTGATTACTGAGATAAAGGAATCTAATGTAGTTGCATGCTAAACATTAACCACAATGTCTTAAAGGGTGATAATTTGCATTATATGCTAGAGTTATTTAACTTGATTATTTTCATAGGTGTGATGGTTGAGAATGGTTGTATAATGTTTCAATGGATTATGCATGAAGTAGTTACTAAGATATGGACTCTTAATGTAGTTGCACGCAAACCTTTAACCATAGGGCAACAATTTGCACAATATGCAACTAGTTCAAAGTTATTGCAACAAATAGTGGTTTTTTCGTTAAAGGTCAAAGTGACCTTGACCTTTGACCTTATGATCCCATGATCTGTTTGAGTCAAGTGCTGATCATGACCATTACACAAACTATGTTTCAGGGTCATAGGCCTAAGCAATCAGTAGTTTTAAAGCAAGGAATGTTTCTGTATTGAAGGTCACAGTGAACTTGACCTTTGACCTCAAACTATCTAGGCATCACCAACTTGCTATGATGTATGTCCATACCAAGTTTGAAGATCATAGGCCTAGGCGTATGTAAGTTATAAGGGTAAATGCTAGCTTTCACACAAACTTATACAATTAACTGTTTCTTTACAGAAAGGTCACAGTGACATTGACCTTTGACCTAGTAACTCCAAACTCTCTAAGCAAAACCAACTTGAAGCTCACAGGCCTAAGTGTATGTTAGTTATAAGGGTAAATGCTAGCTTGCACGAAAACTTTAACCATGAACTGTTTCCATATAGAAGGTCACAGTGACCTTGACCTTTGACCTACTGACTCCAACGTTTATAGGCATCACCAACTTGCTATGAAGAATGTCCATACTAAGTTTAAAGACCATAGGCCTAGGTGTATGTTAGTTATAAGGGGAAATGCTAGCTTGCACAAAAACATTAACCATGAACTGTTTCTATATAGAAAGTTACAGTGACCATTCCCTTTGACCTACTGGCTCCAAACTGTGTAGGCATCACCAACTTGCTATGAAGTATGTCCAAGTATGAAGATCATTGGCCTAGGCGTATGTAAGTTATAAGGGTAAATGCTAGCTTGCACAAAAACTTTAACCAACGCTGACGGCGACACCTGGGTGACTACAATAGCTCCCCTTATTCTTCGAATAGTCGAGCTAAAAACCTTCACTGAATTATGCACCCTTCACTGTTGGTGGAGGTGAAGATTTTTGTATCTCTAATTGTTTTGAAAAAAATTGGTATAAATAACTTAACCAAAATTCTAAATAATAAAAAGGGCCATAATTCTTAAAATAATCTTGACAGAGCTATGTTCTCTTGTCTGTTGATGAAGGTAATGATGGTAAATAAGTATTGTAAGTGTATAAGCTATATCTCTAACGGTTTTGAAAAAAAAAGGGGTGGTATGAAAAACTTCTACGTCGAAAAAGGGCCATAATTCTTACAAAAATCTTGACAGAGTTATGTACTCTTGTCTGTTATGGAGGTAATGATGATGAAAAGGTGTTGTAAGTTTCAAAGCAATATATCTATAATGGTTTTAAAAAGTGAATTGTTACAAAAAACTTAACCAAAATTCTAAGTCGAAAAAGGGCTATAATTCTTACAAAAACCTTGACAGAGTTATGCACTCTTGTCTGTTGATGGAGGTTATGGTGGTGAATAAGTGTTGTAAGCTTCAAAGCAATACCTGTAATGGTTTTGACAAAAAAGGGAATTGGTACAAAAACCTTAACCAAGGTGTGACACCAACACCGACACAGACGCAGAGGCGAGTAGTATAGCTAGCCTTTTCTTTGAAAAGTCGAGCTAAAAACAACATCGAATAATGTAATGGAAAATTCAGGTTTCAAACAGTGAGATTAATTTAGAAATCAACTACTCAGTTGAAAAGGAAAAAAATTAATAGTTTCCAGAAGCACAGGACTTTTTAAATATTTGGAGCAACTTCACCTTTTACCACAATGTTTTCAACTAAATTCAATAGCCTTTCTGTCATGTTTATGCCTGTATTAATCCTTTCCCTCATATAGACGCTTTCTGACACCTCTGCAGCAGACGGATTTTTGAAAACATAGTAACAAAAGAAGAAATTGCTCAAAACGAGCAATTTCTCTTTTTGCCACAATGTTTTCCACTTTTAGTCATAGGTCATCCATTCAATTATAAAGATTTTCCATTGTTTGACAAAGTATGGTCAAAGTCGTCTGCTGCAGAACTGTCTTATGATGGAAAGGGTTAATTCTGCTACAGATTTGTCATATGTGTGAAAGCAATTTTGAAACTACTTAATGAAGTATATAATCTATTTACCAAATAAATGTAAAATGATTGTTAACAAAAATTATACTTTGGCCATAAACATTTTAAAAGTGATTGACTAGACAAATTCATGTTCAATTCCTATTTTTTGCATGACTGTAATGTTTGGAATTTGTATAGCCGTGATCTATAATTTATATAATGAATAAGGTGTAAACAACTTAACCCTTTCCCTCATATAGACGCTTTCTGACGCCTTTGCAGCAGACGGATTTTTGAAAACATAGCGACAAAAGAATAAATTGCACAAAATGTGCAATTTCTCATTTTGCCACAATGTTTTCCACTTTTTGTCATAGGTTATCCATTCAATTATGGAGATTTTTTATGTTTTGACAAAATACGTTTAAAGTCGTCTGCTGCAGAATTGTCGTATGAGGGAAAGGGTTAAAGAGGGCCAAGATGACACTAAATCAACTATAAAAGCAATTGCATAACTGATAATATCGTGGGGAAGTTTGTTCAATTCAGCACTTTTCTGATGCCACCTGGCGACTACTTTTTACAACCAGTCATTATGGATGAAACAAATTATGTAGGGGATTACTGAAGAACATTTTGCTTAACCTTTTCCCATATGTATACAGATGGTCTCTTAAGCCTCTGCAATAGACATCTTAGGAAAAGATTGTCGCGAAAGGAAAAATAGCTCATCACGAGCAATTTCTCCTTTTGCCAAAATGCTTTCAACTCTTATCATTTATTATACTTTCGTTTGTAGATATTTTTATATCCTTGCCTAAATGTTTTCAAGGTCGTCTGCTGCAGATTTGTTGAAAGGGGGAAACTTTTAAAGGGTGAATCATCTTGAAATCAGACAAGAACTTTTATAGCACAATAAACAACAGAGCCAAAGTTGGCCCTAAACTAGTCCTACAAAGAACGACATCGCGTATGCTCATTTCTCATTTTGTTATTCTCCTGAATACGTTCGGTTGACCAATAAATGACGGATGATTAAACGAGAATGATGGTAATGTAATACTAGCAGTAGTAGCAAATATGTAACTTCTAAATCAGGGATTTTTTATATTAAGGGGCATTTACTAGATTCGAGTTAGTACGAAAGTGCATTGTGACGAACTTCGTAAATCAAACTCAATCTGTAGCCACTTACACAGCTGTCAATGTCATGCCACAAAGATAACCCGCATTTACCTGTAAGGTCCAACAGCCCCAGGGGCATTTGCAGTTTCAACAATTTTTCTCACAACGTTTGCCATCTTTTTACCAGACATAGAAACCTTGACACTGTTTGCTGTTTGTTGACCTCCGTGATTTGTGTAATCGGGGTAAAAGGATCAAAACTAAAATGGCCAATTACCAAAAAACAAAACAAAAGGGTATGTTTATTCCCCGGCCATATCGATAAAATTACACCTAAAAACTTTGTTTCATATTCGATTCTAATAAAATTGGTGTTAAATTGAAGCTATTGTTCTAACCTTTAGAAAAATGTAAAAAATATTTGTAATCAATAAATGATTTTGTGACATATACGTCTTCATAAATTGATAAATGTTAGAGCTATTTGCTGAAGAATATACAATTGTACAGTTTAACGGGCCCCGGCCCTACTAAAATCTTTATTCCTTATTCGATTCTAATATAACAATTTGAGAAACCAGTAGTCAATTGCCTATTTAAGATTTTGTTAAAACTATATTATGAAAGAATCGACTTTAAATAATAGTAATATTGAGATACAGTCATAAATGTGTGTATTTGATTAGCTTATCGTTTTTCGACTTTCATCAAGATAATCAAAGACCTAATAAAACATGAGTAGGTCTTTGAGATACTATACCTAATTGTGTTTCGATCAACATTTATTTTACCCTTTCACTGTCATAAATTAGCAATTAAGTATCAAATAAACCTTTCACTTTCATAAAAACCATTGTAACTCAATGCATAAAACAGCGTGACAAAGGAGAAATTGACTAATTTAGTTCATGCAGTTCATAAAGTTCATAAAGTATTCGAGACCAAATAAGTCGAAACTTATAAGCATATTGCTTTTTACAGGTCCATTGCATGAGTATTGTTTTCCCTCTTTGTGATATGGTTTAAATTATGTAATAATTTTAACTTATAAAATTTACATAGATAGATAGATAGATAGATATTTCTTTATTGCCTCCATAAATGAAGAGTAAATACATACATACATAGTACGACAAATAATAGAAATAACAGTAAACAGTCCACATATTAGTTATTTACAGGTTGCTACAAGAGACATACAAGTTATATCGAACATACGTTATTTAATTAACCCTTTCCCTCATACGACAATTTTGCAGCAGACGACTTTGAACGTATTTTGTCAAAGCATAGAAAATCTCCATGATTGAATGGATAACCTTTGACGAAAAGTGGAAAACATTGTGGCAAAAGGAGAAATTGCACGTTTTGTGCAATTTCTTCTTTTTTCACTATGTTTTCAAAAAGCTGTCTGCTGCAGAGGCGTCAAAAAGCGTCTATATGAGGGAAAGGGTTAAAATTAATTAAGCATGTGTGTTGGATGGATTTGTTTGGCGGTTGTGGATGCAATAATGGAAAAGGATCATGATGAGGGTGCAGGTTAATCATTTAATGCACGCATGCTACGCGACTATATCTGTATGTAAGAAAGTTGATGCTTATCCTTAACGAAACGAAACTCAAGGAACAGCATCATTTCAAATGTTTTGTAAGTTCAATATCCATCAGCAATTCTTTTCACAAAATAATTACCAGAGGGTATGGTAGCCTATGTTATATGGGATGCTAGAATGTGTCACATAAATATCATGTCATTGACTGTTTAAAGTGGTATTTCGACATTACAATATACACTTTTATATAAACAAACACGCTTGCTCGCGCGCACGCACACACGTACATATGCACTCACGCACGAACACATGCATGCACACAGCCCACAATGTATGAAGTATTTGCTTTTTATCATTAATTAACTTCAAAACGTTGTGAAAAATGTAGAAATTTATAATCAAGAACAATTTCTTCTTTTACCTCAATGATTGCAACACTCGTATGCTGCATGTGGGACGGGGTGGGGGTTAAATTATTATTCATCGTAACATTACAAGGATTAAACATAAAATATCATTTAAAAACCTTCAACACATTTATTGAAAACAGCATTATCTTTTTTCAAGACCCGAACAGCTTACACTGAAAAATTAGTTGCCGGATTTTAGTTGCACTTACTAATGTTAATAATGGTCCAACTATGGAAGATTCTTTATATATTTTATCCTGTACATGGAAAGTCTACATTTCTAATTTAAGAATTGAAACGGATAAATATGGAAATGAGAGGTTAGAAAGAAGCGATAGTTCGTCATTCGTCCAAACATGTACACATTTGTTAATTTAATAATCAGCAATCATAAGCAAAAACTGTTACACCTTGCACCAATGAGGTCAAGCTTAATAATTTCTACTCTTCTACAAGAGTTGCTGAAAGATGCAGCAATTCGATGTTAGTGCGGGAATCAGCATGTTATGGCTTAAGAAATACTGTTTGATTCGAAAAACACGAAACCCGCTTTTAAATATACTGAAGGACTTTAGAAACGCATCACTTATTTCTTCAAATATTTTCCTATAGATATATAGTCGGCACAAAAAAAACAAAAAAAACGGTTAGGTGACATTTTAACCAATAATTTGTCATTGCAAACGAAATTTCGTGCAATCGGTGCACATGGTATCCGGCACGGCGTGCACGTGCAACAAATGGAAACATGTTACATAACGCCAGCCAAGGTCTCTGGGTGTGTTTAAATTTTCATTTTAGACAGCCATATAGACACACTTACATTTACCATAGGAATTGATTTTTTCCATTGATTAATTAAAAAATGCCAAGACTTAGACAAGATTTGCGTAACCAAAGTGTTGGTTTATTGCAAGCAGGCACCAGTTTTGCAAGCAGGCACCAGTCAAAGGGATTGTGCGAGGCGTTTTCGTGTACACCAATCGACAATTTATCGCCTTCATCAGCGTTTCTTGGCTACGGGTAGTGTTGCTGATCGTCCGAGACCCGGTCAACCCCGTGTAACTACCCGACGTCAAGACAATTACATACGTCAGCGTCATCTCCGAAATCGTTTCACAACAGCAGTTTCCACGGCGAATTTGATACCAGGACGTCGCCGTAGGAATATCCACGCAAGGACAGTGATAAGACGATTGAGCGATTATGGAATCCGCTGCAGACGACCGTACAAGGGACAGATCTTAACTCAACGTCACCGGCAGAATCGAGTGCGCTACTGAGTTCGAAAAACGTTAAATCCGGACACTGCCTTTATTTGACTGGCTCTACCACCGTCCAAGAAATATCGATTTTGTTGTGAATACCAATAAAATGTTGAGAGATACTTTAAATTTATTCTGATGTATTATAATGATCAAATCTCATATTACGGTGTATATATTAAGGAGTATATATCAGTGATGCGTTTCTAAAGTCCGTCAGTATATATGATATAAATAGTTTTTTAGTTAAATACGTAAAACGAAAACAAAAATACCTTTTCTCAACCTCGATCTCCCAAAATGATTGTAAACATTTGTGTTAAATTCGAAAAAATTAGCACAATAACTTCACATTTATGAACATTTTCCTATTTTCCTGTTTGTGTTCAGTTGTGTGACTTCGGGTCGAAGTCAAGAGAAAAGAGGGAGAAATGTAACGGCAACTCTATAGGTATAAATCTCACTTCTACAGCCTTGCTGTGGAAGCCGGCTTTTATAGCGACGTTGGTAGAGTGATTGACCTTTTCGTAAAGTTAAGCAACGTTCATCGCGGTTAGTGCCTGGATACTGGTGACCCGAGATGGCTTAACGCCGCTACACGTTACACTATGGTTTTAATTTACATTTTAATTATTAAATCAAAGCGCCAATGGCACTGTAGTGGCGATCGTATGGAAAATCCTGCAAAGTAACAAGGAGTATATCGGTGTAGGGCGCTCTGGTACGGGTAAATTTGAGAATGTATCAACCCTGCATCTTTTGACAGCAGAATAATGTTAGTTTGCCAGAATGTTGTCTTGGCGATTTTTTAGTTACGTTCTGAAACTGGTCATGATGTGTTCAAAATTAGGCCATTCCAAATTCATGAAAAATCTAGTTGGTACTCGATAAAGTGTACACAAGTCAACTATTATAAAAATAACTGAGATGGGATATAGATTATTTCAGGTGTGTCACAGAAAACTAACATTCTCTTATTTCCTTGAGACATACCGTAAATCATCTAATAAACAGCATAATTCGTTTAGCACTAGATAAACATTTACTTGACCGCCTCGATGATGTTGTGGTAGAGCGTCCACCTCGGATGCGGGCGGTCACAGGTCATACCACATTAAAATTGATAGTAAAGCTGCCTTCCGTGGCGCTGAGGGTCGTTGGGTTAGCATTACGACTGACTGGCTGATGTCAGGATAAATAGACCAGTAGCGCTGGTAACTTACCCAGGAAATTACGTGATATAACATAAAACATGTTGAAAGCGGAGTTTAACACCAAACAATAAACATTTACTTATTGCATAAGTAATTTCAGGTATGTCACAGAAAACTATGGAAACAAGATAATGTTAGTTGTCTGTGACTTTCCATATACACATTTATATTACTTTAAAAGCACAAGATACACATACTTATTGTGTATACAATGTATATGCCTCATTGAACTGAGTGTGTTTTTATAACAGTTATGTACATTTTATCTCAACACGGTTTATATGACATCCAACCTTTAAATACATTCCGGAATGAAAATGTACATGAACGGCTCCGTTTTTAAAATCCTGAAATCTTGGAGAAAAGTATAATTTGTGAGTGTGGGCTCTTGGGTAACATGTGTGTGGTTAATCCCAAACCCATTCAGCTTCTTACTTTTAAAAAAAATCGATTTGAACTTTTTTTACATGAGTTTTCTTCCCTCTGGATAGAAATGCCACTTTAAGATAAACTATTGTGTACACTTTAGAAATGACAAAATTATCAATAAAGGAGAGAAAACAGTATCCCTTAGTTTGGTGTTTGTTTCAATGATGTCCGATATTAAACAGGTCTGTTCAATTTAGTCCCTTCACATTGCATGATTGAGGGTTGTCAGAGACATATAAACACAGTGTATTTATATGTCTCTGAGATTGTTAAACTGCTTCGACAAATTTGAGTGCAATAACAAACACAAAACATGCACAAAAGCACAATTTCACTATTTGCCAAACTCTTCAATTTATAAAAATATACTCGATCTACAAACTAAATTAGGCTACACTTTCAGTATTGATTGCTAATTGACTCTAGAACGAGCAGACGTGTATACATAACGTGTGTACACACTGACATCGTGTGTCCTTTAAACCTTTGTAAACCAGTCTTATCATCTAGACGCTTTCATATATTTAAACAACTACAAAATAAAACGTTTATAATATTGAGATTAAGAACACGAGTTACGCGAGCTATTTATAGAACCTTTTGGAATTTCCAGATTTGAGTTTCATCACAGTTATTTGCAAGGCAGATAGAACGCGCAATGATATTTATTATCAGCCCAATCATGACGAAGATAATATTATCATATTTAACCCTATGTAGATAATGTCTCGATAAAACTCAAATATTAGTAACAATCCGGTACCAAAGTAGCACTGACATCATAATTATTAATCGCGTCTCTGCATCAATGATGGAACTATAACGGATGTGAGTAAATTAGTTTGCAGTAAGGAAAATAAATATCAACCGATTATTCAAAACCGACTATGTAAATATTTGTTGTTGTTGTTGTTGTTGTTGTTTTTGTTAGCATTGTGGCGATTGTCAAACCAATCGCCACAAAAACTACTCGCATATAAATAGGCTGGTTCACTAATCTTTATCTTCTACTGCAAACTCGAACGAGAACCAGTCGAGTGACGAACTGCTACGGAAATATCCGAGAGCTGACGGTACAATAAGGCGCATGCGCGATCAAGACGATTAATACTGCGCATGCGCAAGCCCATTGCCCATTGAACCAGTGGTAGTTATAAACACAACCAATATATGCACTGGTGCTGATGCACCCGCGCAATAAAGTATTAGTAGTATTGAGGAAGTATTTTCTATTTTTTCGGCGATATCTGTTTAACCTCAGTTTTGACCTAGATGTTGAACAAATAATCTAGATTGTAGACGTTGTATTTAATGAATAATGTCGAAGATTAAAGGAAATGAAACGTTTTGATTGGTTTATAGTTAAGTTGGCGATCCTACGAGAGGCACTAAAAAGATGAAGTTTTAAAATGAAATGTTCTGCATACTTACTTTTAATTGTTTTCCTTAAGAAATTAATTTCAGTGAAAAAGATCAGTGAAAACGTATGAAATATAATATTAAAGAGCAAAATATTAATCATTTTTGAAACATGATAATGTTTCAGTTATTTATCGTCAATTGAAACTCATACACCTCTTGGGATCCTCGCGTAATCTCCAGTCATGTGGCGTATTCTCGGCATTGATTATCTATTTATAGTAACTGAAGCTGGATGGAGTTTGGTAAACATGTAGAACCTTTCTGAGATTCAAGTCAAATAATATGCGCATGTTCCACTTCTTAGTGTTTTATCATATTGATCGCGCCGTTCATCTTTTTTAAAGATATTTCTTGTTTTATCTATTTTGAATAATAAACATTCGAGGTTTGTATATTTCATGTTTATTGTAATTCATTAAAACAAAAAAAAATTGTATTGTATAAACACATCATAGTTATATCTATGATGTGTTTATGTAGTTTACGTCTGACTACAGTAAAATATTGTCTATTGTCTTTAATAAAACGAACGCCACTCGAGTTGTGGTGGCTCATGTCGAATGCAGTCATTAGGCTAAGCACTAAACCCGGGCTCCCGTTCCCGGTTGTTAGCAATTAATGACAGCCTCCATGAGCGTTTTCGGCTTTTGCAATCGAGTAACTCGAGTAGAAAATCTGGACATGCGCAGTACACGGCACGAACGCTTAACCCGAGTGTGTTGTTTACAAAATGGCGACATTCTTGCATCAGCCGTCGTCATCTTGGATCTCGTGTTACCCGTCAAATAGTGGGGGTCGTTCTAGTCGAGTAGATTAGAGATTAAGCGCATGCGCAGTTCGCTTACTCGATATGTTCGACTTTCAACTCCAGTTACTCTCGTTACGCGAGTAAACAAGTCGAAAACGCTCCATGCGGCGGCGATGCGGATTTTCTCTACGTGTTTAGTTTACGGTATGTGTGCTGAGTTTAACCGCTAACAAACATTTATAGTCCTAGTTGACAAATTTAATAAAATTTCCTGTTCACATGTTATTCAATGTTTCATCTTTTTACACAGAACAAGAAATTTATCATGTTTACTGTTGATTCGTCATCAAAAATGATCGTACAAATTGTTGATTGTTTGCTAGTTTTTATTTACCCTTGCAGAATTGACTTTTTGGCGGGCAGACAATGTTAGATAAAAGACCCCTTTGTTTTACGTGCCTGGAAAGAGCTAGGGTATCGCACCCGGACTCCCTTGTATAACACTGATACACGCGAGGTTATTTTTCATGGAAATGACCAGTACTTAAACTTTAGTGGGAGATGCTTAAAAGCTCCTCTTAAATTTCCAGAACCCGGACTGGGATTTGAACCACAGACATCTGGATTGACAGTCCAGTGTGTTATTGTTAAGCACTGGACTACCAAGCCACTAAAAAGTCAATGGGGAAAAATCAAGATCCACTTATAAAGTGAGCATGTAGGTTTTGCAACCATGCTACATGAACAGACAGAACACCCAACATATTTAAGGTCATTGCTTTGATGTAGATATAGCTGAGCCCTGGTAGCTCAGTCAGTATCGATGCAGGCTGTCTATCAACGGCTTGTGCATTCGAACCCCAGCTCTGCCAACATTCTTTCTAATGTTTGATAAATGTCACTGTGACCAGTGTTGTATGTCTTCCACCAATGGGCTAACAGTAACACAGTCTATGTTGAAAAACAGCCAGTTTCTTGGAAAGTATGTTGTGTTGAGTACTGGTTTGAGAAAGCCCGGAAACGCATTTATGATTAATAGGTGATATGTCTGAAAAATTGTTGAAAACTGCACTTAAATTCCAATCAATCATGCAATCAATTGATGTAAATAAAGAAGATTTTGTTATTATTCTGCAAACCCGTGCCTAATAAATAACAGTAGATAAACCAAGCAAGCGAAGTCTAAATCATTTGGACTAGTCAATTATACTGATGATAGTCCAGGTTACTTTACTCGGAATGCAATTTTATATTTTGTCTGTTTGAAATATTGAGACCATGCTGATGATAGTTTAACAGTTTGATGTTACGTATCCATTGGATTCCTACAGAATATTAAATTAATCCAAGAACAGAAACTTGGACAATGCTACAGTAATCATGTGACTTTCCTAATTGTTGGTCTGTGTAATTATTTTGTAAGTTATATATATACGGAATATTACGTTGCGGGAGCGATAAAAGGGTTTGTATTGCACGACAAGTAGCGTGGAAAAATCGATATCTTACGAGACCGAAGGTCGAGTAAGATATGGATTTTCCCACGCTACGAGTCGTGCAATACGTACCCATTTATCGCTCCCGCAACGTAATATTCCTTTTATTATATACCTACGATCTATGAAGAGCGAAAAAACTATTAAATATACAGATTCAATACATTGTTTATTGGGGATACCTCGCTGAAAGTATTCCGCGCACTGTCTGACGTCACAATCTTGTATTTACACCGCATATAGATACGGAATTTTAATCTGTCGTGGTGTATTTGCGCATGTCAATCTGCATGTATTTCCACCGGAAAATGTACAGGCATATAATAAATATATATAAGACAAGTACATAATGAAACCAAAATCTGGAAATAATTATTAAAAAATGCAGAGGGACAAATTAGAATTCATGAACATTTACACAAAAAGGGTGGGTTTCTTGAATAAATTTTACCATATTTGAAGACATCTGGGATAAGGTATGAATAATTTAATAATTTTTTTTGAAGTCTTCTTCTGCAGACGCGTTTAAATATGTCTGCATTTGGGAAAAGGTTAAGGGAATGCACACTTCCATTAAGTATTAAGAGTAAATTGTTTACCATTCAATTGTCTACTGTAGGTCAAAGACAAAGATAACAAGCACAAGATGGCAGATGGAAATTCTGATGATCAGGTGAATGGATCAAACAAAAGAAAGGCAGAAATTAATGATGGAAGGTCTGCCAAGAAATTGAAACAGAAAGAATCTTATCAAGGCTTTTCACAAGGTAATATTATAACTCTTGTAGTGAAATTGATTAACCACTAACAATAAATCTGCAGCAGACGACTTCAAAAACATCTAGGCAAAAACATGGGAATGCTCTATAAACGCTGGTATAATTACTGAAGAAGTTGAAAACATTGTGACAAAAGAAGAAATTGTCAATTTTGAGTACTTTCTACTTTGGTCAGAATGTTTTCATAGTTGTGTACTGCAGAGGCATCAGAAAGTGTCTACATGAGGGAAAGAGTTAAAGTTAAATGAGAACATAGCTGTATATAAATGGGATGTTCTAAAAACCATATGCTGTTTGTACTTAAAAGAATCGTCTCATTGAGATGTTGGTTGAGTAAAAAGAGCAGATATTGCTGGAAATAAACCAGTTTACAGTTACTCCCCCTAGTCCTCTGACGATAGATGTTTCTTTGGCCAACATTCTCTGTCGTTTGACAAAAGTCATTGTGACAAGCGTCATTTGTCTTCCACCAATGGGCTAACAGTCTATTTGGAAAAGCAGCCAGTTGCTTGGAAAGATAGTTGTGTGGATTACTGGTGTGAGAAAGCCAGGAACTACATGAATAGGTGAACTGGCCGCCGTGATATGACTGAAAAATTGTTGAAAAGGCTGTTAAACCAAAATAAATTTGTTAGATAAAAGAGGTAACTAGTAGGTACGAAAGACTCCCAAGTTCTTAACACTTTCCCTCATATAGATGCGTCTCAGAATAAGAAATTGCTCAAAACAAGCAATTTCTCCTTTTGCCACAATGTTTTCCACTTTTAGTCATAGGTTATCCATTCAATTATAGAGATTTTCTGTTTTTTGACAAAATATGTTCAAAGTCGTCTGCTACAGATTTGTTGTATGAGTTAACTTGATATGGTAAGATTCATTTGTCTGGAAAATGCTTTCAAAAAATATTGTTTCATCTAGTAAATTGAAGTTATAAATCTGATACAATGTAGAAAACATTGTGTGGAAAGGAGTAATTGATTGTTGTGAGCAATCTCTTTTCATTCTCTCCACAATGTTAATAATTTTGATCTGCTACAACTTAGCTTTATCAGTATCAAGGTATACATGAATTAGCAAAATGATTGACATATTTGTTGTTATTAAAGCTGTTAGAATTCTTTTCTACACATCGTAAAGCTTTCGCCGACGACGTATTTTGATGCATCTACAGCAGATGACTTTTAAAATCATTTTGGCAAATGGGTAAAGAACAGAAACTACTAAGAAGTGAAATTATACCCCCAAAAAACAAAGTTTTGGGGGGGTATATAGGAGTCACTGTGTCGGTCGGTCGGTCGGAAGCCATATTTTGTCCGGACCATATCTTAACAATGCAACATAGGATTTGAACGAAACTTCATAGGATGATACAACACATTGAGAGGAAGTGCGGTGTACAGGAACCATAACTCTATTTTATCTAAATACAGAGTAATTGCCCTTTGTTACTTTTTCTTATTCGTAGAGTCTTGTCCGGAGCATAACTTTAAAACTAATTGTTGGAATTTAATAAAACTTCATAGGATGATACAACACATTGAGAGGAAGTGCAGTGTACAGGAACCATAACTCTATTTAATCTTAATACAGAGTTATTGCCCTTTGTTTCCTTTTCTTGTCCAGAGAATTACTTAATAACTAATAGATTGAATCTAATAAAACTGCATACAATGGTAGAGCATAATCAGAGGAAGTGCAGTGTACAAGAAACATAACTCTACTTTACATAATTACAGAGTTATTGCCCTTTGTTACTTTTTCATATTCGTAGAGTCTTGTCCGGAGCATAACTTAAAAACTAATTGTTGGAATTTAATAAAACTTCATAGGATGATACAACACATTGAGAGGAAGTGCAGTGTACAGAAACCATAACTCTTATTTAATCTAAATACAGAGTTATTGCCCTTTGTTACTTTTTCTTATTTAAACTATTGTTTCAATTTGGCTAGATGATTATATTTTGTTTCCTTTAGCTTTTTAAAAAAAACCTGTGATAGTGAATAAATTCAGTGACAAGTTTTAATAATTTGTTATTGTTATTATAGACAATTATACATTATAATAGATATACATTTTCTCGCACAAATACAGCACCACAGTTTAAACAAAAATCTGTTTTTGTATGTAACCCAAAATAGTAATGTGACATCATTGAAATCTGATGTGATGTAATTCATTATAGTACAGTGATATCATTCACAAACCATTCAAACATTTATTATACCCCCAGATACATTGTATATGGGGGCTATATAGGAGTCACGCTTGACAGTCGGTTTGTCGGTCGGTTGGTCTGGACATTTCTTGTGAACACTATTTCTCAGCAACCCTTGGTCAGAATTCAATATAACTTCACAAGAATGATTGATACCAAGCCTAGTTGTGCATATTGTTGGCGTGTTGTACTGGAATTATTTTTAAATGAGTTATTGCCCCTTGAATTTCTCATACATATGTATATTGTCAGGCACTAGCTGGGGGTATTCATCACCTTCAGTGATATTTCTAGTTGTTATTGGCCAGATTGCTCTAGCAATTCCGGTCTATAGATTGGCGATGTCCATCTGTCTGTCTCTCTGTCAACATTTTGGTTAAAGTTTCAGGTTGAGGCAAAATCTCAGCACTGGAAAGGGTTACAAACTTGAAACTTTGCCTAAAGGTAAACGGTAAAAAGTTCTATTGATTTCTATGGTTACTTTGACCTTGACCTTGGTTTGTTGATTTTCAAATGGCCGACAATCTGGCCTTACCGTCTTCAGCGGTTTCTTGTTATTATACCCCCAAATACGTAGTATATGGGGGCTATATAGGAGTCACGCTTGTCAGTCGGTTGGTCGGTCCGTCCGTCCGTTGGTCTGGACATTCTTGTGAACACTATTTCTCAGCAACTCTTGGTCAGAATTCAATATAACTTCACAAGAATGATTGATACCACCAAGCCTAGTTGTGCATATTGTACTGGAATTATTTTTAAATGAGTAATTTACCCTTGAATTTCTCATACATATGTATATATTGTCAGGCACCAGCTGGGGGTATTCATCACCTTCAGTGATATTTCTAGTTTATTTAAATCAATTAACCCTTTGCCACATAAAGAAGCATTTTGACGCCTTTGCGGCAGACAACCTTTGAAAACATTGTGGCAAAAGTAAAAATTGCTCATTATTCAGTAATTAAACTCATAGTAATAGAGATTTACCATACTTTTTCTATATGTTTTCAAAGTCATCTGCTCAAGATTTGTTGTATGTGGGAAAGTTTAACCTTATATTGTCAATTGGTTGGGTATATTAGTAAGAACAACATAAGGGTTTCGGGGGTCAAAAAAGGATTTAAACAAGACATGGAAATTCCATGAAACCAGGTTTTCTTTAATGGAAGGTGTTTGATTAAGAATTAACAGATCTGTCAAATCTTTCTGTTAAGAGTTAATCAAAGCTAGTAATTCAAGTAACAGGGAATATTTCTATTGATGAATAATCATAATTACTTTGTCAATTAAATATATCACAATTTTATCTAACAAATATCAGTTCAATACAGTCAATCATGTGTTGATGGCCTCATTTATTAAGGACATATAATAGATAACAGATATTAAGCAACCTTTTGTTGTAAGCAGCCACATTTTAGGATCCCTAATGCCAGGTTGATAATCAGTGATCTGCCTTAACCCTTTACTTGATAGTAACACGTTTATGCCTTTGCAAACAGACTAGATCCAGGGCCCGAGGTTATGAAACTTACTCTATTTGAGCATGTAATAGAAATATTGTTGTTGAAGTTAGATGCTTGAGTTACAAGTTTAAGTTAGATGCTTGAGTTACAAGTTTATGAAATATGCTCATTGCAAAATAGGGTGAAATTACAAACCAACGATGAGAATAAAATCCATGTTTGGAGTTTGTCGCCATGGTTACGAAGCTTTTTTAGTTTGAGCATGATGCTCAAACTAAAAAAGCTCTGTTAGCTTGAGGACAAAGTTTGGAAAAAAAAAAATCTACTTTTAGTTTGTAACTGAAATCTACTTTGCAATGAGCCAATTTCCTAGCCTTGTAATCTAAGTGTGTAACTACAATAGTAATAATTATGTTAACATGCTCAAATTGAGTAAGTTTCATGACCTCGGACCCAGATCAGACAGCTTCTGTAGGAGCTGTCTGATCAGGGTCTGCTCTGTTTGCTTATAGAATGTTATAGATTTGATTATTCACAAAAAAAATCATTTGAAAATATCTATATGCATGGTAAAGTTATGGTCTGAACAAAAAAAGTTCAAGTAAAGTATATTTTCTGTCACTGTGACATTGACCTGAAAGCTAAAGACCTTGACCTGGAAGCTAAACACATAAATTGTGCATATGACACAGCGTCTTGATATGGTGTATATCTGTTCTAAGCTATTTGAAAATATCTCTGGATGAAAAAGTTATTGTCCGGACAAGAAAAGTTCAACTGATGTCTATTTGTTGTCACTGTGACCTTGACCTTGAAGCTACAGACACAAGTTTTGCATGTGACACATCATATTGATATAGTTCATATTTGTATGAAGTTATTTGAAAATATCTCTATGCATGACACAGTTATGGTCCGGACAAGAAAAGTTCAATTAAAGTCTATTTCTTATCACTTTGACCTTGACCTTGAATCTACAGAATTTGTTTTTGCATTTGGCACATCGTCTTGATATGGTGCATGTTTTTGCCAAGTTATTTGAAAATATCTTTATGCATGGCAAAGTTATGGTCCGGACAAGGAAAGTTGACGCCCAACCGCCCGCCCGCCGACTTCGCCAAACTAATAACCAGATTTTTCCTTTGGAAAACCTGGTTAAAAATAGGAAAAATGTCCCTTTTAGAAGTATTTATATTGCTGATTTTGTGTCCTCAATTGTTTCAGAGCTGAAAGTGATTTCATTTGCCAACAGTCATGCGTTGGAAATCAAAGCTTTAAGCGAGAGTGTGCAGGTAACCCTTGGTGGTAAACTCATAACACAGAAATTACCTCGACACATGAGAAGGCGAGCTATGAGCCACAATATTAAGAGGCTACCAAGGAGCATACAGCCATATGCTGTTGGAGTTGTAAGTTATTTTGTCATTGAATGTTCAACCCTTTCTCTCATATGGACGCTTTCTGATGCCTCTGCAGCAGACAGCTTTTTGAAAACATAGTGACAAAAGAAAAAATTGCTCAATAAGCAATTTCTCCTTTTGCCACAATGTTTTCCACTTTAAGTCATCCATTTAATAAATTATAGAGATTTTATATTTTTTGACAAAATATGTTCAAAGTCGTCTACTGCAGAATTGTCGTGTGAGGGAAAGGGTTAACTGTTTTCCCATGTTTTTACCAGCTTTGTATCAAAATGAAACACTTGGTCATGAATTCTTTCCAATGATTGATAAAAGGCATTGGTACTAGCTGTTGGTCTGCCAACAATGAGCTATAGATAAAACTAAAAATGTTGAAATGGCGCAATCAATCAGAACCAAGTATCCCAGTATGTAGCAACAATGTTGGCTGTCAATCCAAGGGCTTTGGGTTTAAACCCTAACTTGGCTAAAATTCTTTCTGAAGTTTGACAAAAGTCAATACAACAAGCACCTTTCATCTTCAACTAATGGGCTAACAGTCTTTTTGGAAAAGCAGCCAAAAAATGCTCATGATCAGGGCTGTACAAAAAAAAAATTCAGCCACTTGTCCAGGACAAGTGACTTTCAGAATGCCACTTGTCCTACTAAGATTCTCACTTGTCCCACTTTTCTGCAGACCAAGTTTAACATGCGACAAATTTAAGAATTGCGTGGTAGCCCGGATCGCGGTTTCTTGAGTGTTTTTTTTTTTTTTAGTGGGTTATTTTCTAGTTCAGTATAAAGATAACATTAAGAGCACACACTGTACATGATTTAAGGATAGTGACCAATTCAAATAACATTATTGCAAAAGACCTGTAGTGCAGCATTCAGTTAAAAAAAATGAAATTTGGAAAAGAGATTATTTTTCACTAGTTATTTGAAATATTCTGCATAAAATGTATGTATTTTATCCATATTTACAAAAGATTCAAAAGCTATTGACAGAAATGTTAAACTTGAGACAACATAGTCAAATGATGCAATAGCACTTTTCAAATTGAAGATAACAAAATAATAAGGTCACCGATTTAGGTCCCTCACCGAAACAGGGCAGTGTTCGATACCAGGGTCAGTTTTACAAAGAAAGACATTGATAAATTCAATTTTATTAACCAAAAGTCAAATTTATCAGTTTCAATGTAGTTATTAAATCAAAAAATCTTGTCAAAAAAAATGAAAGACAACAAAACGTGAAATTTGTTTCATGTGTTGCGGTCAATCTCATTAAAATCATCTCCTATTAACGCTACGCATTTACATTTAGTCAGATCGTGTACTTTAGTCAGATTGGTGTTGCGGTATTATTCGCAGCATAGCCGCCATGCATTTTGATGATTGCGCAATGTCAATCATGGTTCCCTACTTTGAGAATTAGAAATCGGTAAACAGCGTAGAATGTAAACATCGGGGTCGTCAGGTCGCGAATGTCATTCACCCAATTTCATCCAATGAAATCGCAACTATTAAGTCATATGATTTTTTTTCCCCGCCATTTATGCTAATTAATTTTGGTAAACAAAGCCGTGACTGGGCAATTATCATATATATATTTCATTCCAAACAATTTTCTTTGTGTCCCTGATATTACGAATATTATGTCGATCTTGAAGGTATTTCAAATTGATAAACAGCAAGATAATTTTTAGCAGTCGTCGTATTGTCTTTAATTTGGATTGAATTTATTTTATTAACTTCTGCATGGCGAAATGTTCTTACAAGTCGTTCTGAACCGGTTTGCACCAGTTTGCAAACATCGCATACCGAAAGTAGAAATATGGATCAAAATACATTTAAGGGAATATTTTAATGAGACTAGGTAATTCCCTAGCTTTCATGAAATAACACAGCCCCAAGGAACAATTGTCACTTATGATTGGACAGCCTTATTGGATACATATATATCACGTTAATCGACTATTACTGACGCGATTCGGTTGGCTGAAATCACTCGATCTGACAGGTGGGTAACTCCGCCTACTGTTATTGATTTGTTATGGTCACCCGCGAGTGGTTTTTCGCATGTAACATACAGTCAAATTTATACACGACAGACATGTGTGTTAGTAATTAAGCCGGGCTACCAGACACAGTAATTTACATTCACTGTTACGTAAATGGGTTGATATAATGGGACGTGGATTTTTGGAAAATGCCACTTGTCTGGGACTGAGATGTTGCAATTAGCGACTTGCCCGATGCGATTTATGACTTGTCCCGGGCGTCGGGCTATGGGATTTGTACAGCCCTGATGATGAACAATAATTAAACTTTCAGGGATTGTCTTTTATATAGTCATCAACATTTGCGTAAATTAGGGGAAAGATGAAATGTAATGATTGCTTATGAATGAATCACTATTAATAAACATTTACTATTTTATATGTATATACAGTATGCTAACCAGAAAGGAATTGTACGCAAAAGACCAAGTAGATACCACAGACGACGCCCTAAAAACTTGTTACAAGAGTACAATAGGCGCAACAGGAAGAATATTTGGCTAGAAACCCACATTTGGCATGCAAAACGTTTCCGTATGGTGGAAAAATGGGGCTTTAAGTTGCCATGGAAACCAACAGATAAAAGTCATAGAGCTGCTTACAGAGCAGCTAAGAGTCATTGTTTGTTACAGGTTGGTGTTTTGGAAAGTATTTTGGTGTAGACTTCCATTTTGAGAAGGGGAGATAATAATCATCCCTGGTTGCGTTCCAAAGACTTGGCATTGAGGATTGAAGCTTTATAACAAATGTACTGGTTTCAGGATAAATGTTTTGATGATACTTTTTAATATACCCAGGAAAATGTTGTGATATAACTGAAATACTGTTGAAAGCAGTGTTTAACAGCATTCAGAGTTACAGTCAGTATTTCTGGCGAAAAGAGCTATAAGATGTTGTCACAGCTTTTTAGCTTACCTGAGTATGAAGCGCTCAAGATGAGTTATTGGGATACTTATACATTTCCTAAACATTGCCATTTCAATATTAATTCCATGCAGAACTCTGGTTCCCATGGCAACTTATTTTTGTGTCACCTGCGTAGCATGGTAGGCACTTAGGCATTACTTTTTTTTTTATCCGGCGTCTGTCTGTCCGTCCGTCCGTCACACTTTTTCGTCACGTCACGTCGCGTCACACTTTCAAATTTTCAAATAACTTTTTTTCTACTCAAAGGATTAGATTGAAACTTCTGACAAATGTTTATATCACTGTGTGTGATTGGTTCACAAAAGGGGGATAATCCAAATATTTTTATATCGGAGTTATTGCCCCTTTTCTGTCAAAAATTTAAATTTTCAAATAACTTTTTTTCTACTCAAAGGATTGGATTGAAACTTCTGACAAATCTTTATATCAATGTGTATGATGGGTTCACACAAGGGGGATAATCCAAATCTTTTTATATCGGAGTTATTGCTCCTTTTCTGGCAAATATTCAAATTACTTTGTTTAATTTTTTTTCTACTCAAAGGATTGTATTGAAACTTCTGACAAATGTTTATATCAATGTGTGTGATTGGTTCACAAAAGGGGGATAATCCAAATATTTTTATGTCAGAGTTATTGCCCCTTTTCTTAAAAAACTTAAATTTTCAAATAATTTTTTTTTCTACTCAAAGGATTGGATTGAAACTTCTGACAAATGTTTATACCAATGTGTATGATGGGTTCACATGAGGGGGATAATCCAAATATTTTTATATCAGAGTTATTGCCCCTTTTCTGTCAAAAATTTAATTTTTCAAATAACTTTTTTTCTACTCAAAGGATTGGATTGAAACTTCTGACAAATGTTTATATCAATGTGTATGATGGGTTCACATGAGGGGGATAATCCAAATATTTTTATATCAGAGTTATTGCCCCTTTTCTGTCAAATATTCAAATTACTTTTTTTCTGCTCAAAGGATTGGATTGAAACTTCTGACAAATGTTTATATCAATCTTTGTGATGGGTTCACAAAAGGGGGATAATCCAATTATTTTTATATCAGAGTTATTGCCCCTTTTCTGTCAAATATTCAAATTACTTTTTTTCTGCTCAAAGGATTGGATTGAAACTTCTGACAAATGTTTATATCAATCTTTGTGATGGGTTCACAAAAGAGGGATAATCCAAATATTTTTATATCAAGAGTTATTGCCCCTTTTCTGTCAAAAATTAAAATTTTCTGACAAGGCGCCGGCAGGTGACACACGTGCTCCGGGGAGCACTCCATTCTAGTTTTATTGTTTAAACCTTGTATATCTTGTCTAAAATGGAAATATGTATAGCGTGGTTATGTTGTGTGTAGTCTAGCATTGTCAAGTGGTCCTCTACAAAGATTATTAAAATTAAATTAAGCCCATTTGGTCAAAATAGTCCCTGCTCTCATGATACACCTGTTTTTAGCTTGACTATTCGAAGAATATGAGAGCTTTACTACTCGCCCCGGCGTCGGCGTCCGGTTAAAGTTTTAGGGCAAGTTGGGATTTTCATTCATAAGTATTTGTGCTAGGGCTTTCATATTTGGAATATAGTTACATCTTATACCTTTCTTCACATTGAACGCTAAAGATGCTGAGTGTGACCTTCCTTTTGGGGAAAAAAACATGATTTTCGGGGGTTAAAGTTTTAGGGCAAGTTGGATTTTTTTTTTTTTTTTTTTTTTCTCAATAAGTACTTGTGATAGGGCTTTCATATTTGGAATATAATTACATCTAATACCTTTCTTTATATTGTATGCTGAAGATTCTGAGTTTTACCTTCTTTTTGGGGTAAAAGACATGATTTTGGGTGGTTAAAGTTTTAGGGCAAGTTGGCATTTTCATTTAATTTTTAGCTCACCTGAGCTTTGCTCAAGGTGAGTTATTTTGATCGCCTTTTGTCCGGCGTCCGGCGTCCATCGTGCGTCGTCCGTCATGCGTCGTCCGTCAACTTCTTCTCCTCAGTAACCAGTGGGTCAATTGGGATGAAACTTCACAGAAAGCATCCTCTCAATGACCTCACCAGATTTCCTTCAAATTTTTGGGATCCATGCAGAATTCTGGTTTCCATGGCAACGAAATTCAAAATTCTTCTTCTCCCAAACTGGTTGGCAGATTTTCAAATAATTTTGTAGAAATGTTCCTTGGATGACCCTCTATAAGATTCCTTCAAGCCATGTTGATTGTTCAAAAAACATGGCCGCCAGGGGGGGGCGGGGCTATTTTGCCTGATATGGCTATAGTGAAAACTTAAAAAATCTTCTTCTCCGAAAGTGTCAGGCCGATTTTCAAATAATTTTGTAGAAATGTTCCTTGGATGACGCCCGGCCGGGTAGCTCAATTGGTAGCGTATCTGACTCGTAATCTGGAGGTCACGGGTTCGATACCCGGTTGCGGCGACATTCTTTCGGGCGATGTTTTCCATTGCCTCTCACCTCTGATCTATGTGAGAAAGTAGTCAGTGGCTTCGAAAGAATGTTGTGTAAGTACTGGTGTGGGAAAGCCAGGAAAACATGGGTAGGTGCACTGACCGCCGTGATATGACCAAAGCTGTTGAAAGCGGCGTTAAACTCCAAACAAACAAAATCCTTGGATGACCCTCTATCAGATTCCTTCAAGCCATGTTGATTGGTCAAAAAACATGGCCGCCAGGGGGGCGGGGCTATTTTGCCTTATATGGCTATAGTGAAAACTTAAAAAATCTTCTCCTCCGAAAGTGTAAGACCGATTTTCAAATATTTGGTAGAAATGTTCCTTGGATGACCCTCTATCAGATTCCTTCAAGCCATGTTGATTGGTTGAAAAACATGGCCGCCAGGGGGGGCAGGGCTATTTTGCCTTATATGGCTATAGTGAAAACTTAAAAAATCTTCTTCTCCGAAAGTGTCAGGCCAATTTTCAAATAATTTTGTAGAAATGTTCCTTGGATGACCCTCTATAAGATTCCTTCAAGCCATGTTGATTGGTCAAAAAACATGGCCGCCAGGGGGGGCGGGGCTATTTTGCCTGATATGGCTATAGTGAAAACTTAAAAAATCTTCTTCTCCGAAAGTGTCAGGCCGATTTTCAAATAATTTTGTAGAAATGTTCCTTGGATGACCCTCTATCAGATTCCTTCAAGCCATGTTGATTGGTCAAAAAACATGGCCGCCAGGGGGGGCGGGGCTATTTTGCCTTATATGGCTATAGTGAAAACTTAAAAAATCTTCTCCTCCGAAAGTGTAAGACCGATTTTCAAATAATTTTGTAGAAATGTTCCTTGGATGACCCTCTATCAGATTCCTTCAAGCCATGTTGATTGGTTGAAAAACATGGCCGCCAGGGGGGGCAGGGCTATTTTGCCTTATATGGCTATAGTGAAAACTTAAAAAATCTTCTTCTCCGAAAGTGTCAGGCCAATTTTCAAATAATTTTGTAGAAATGTTCCTTAAGTGACCTACTTTCAGATTCCTTCCAGCCATGTTGATTGGTAAAAAAGCATGGCCACCAGGGGGGCAGGGATATTTTGCCTTATATGGCTATAGTGAAAACTTAAAAAATCTTCTCCTCCGAAAGTGTCAGGCTGATTTTCAAATAATTTTGTAGAAATGTTCCTAGTGTGACCCTCTATCAGATTCCTTCAAGCCATGTTGATTGGTCGAAAAACATGGCCGCCAGGGGCGGGCGGGGCTATTTTGCCTTATATGGCTATAGTGAAAACTTAAAAAATCTTCTTCTCCGAAAGTGTCAGGCCGATTTTAAAATAATTTTGTAGAAATGTTCCTAGGGTGACCCTCTATCAGATTCCTTCAAGCCAAGTTGATTGGTCGGAAACTATGGCCGCCAGGGGGCGGGGCTTATATAGTTAAATTGAAAAAAAAAAAATCAGGTGAGCGATCCAGGGCCATCATGGCCCTCTTGTTTAATTTTTAGCTCACCTATGCATGAAGTGCAAGGTGAGCTATTGTGATCACATTTTGTCCGGCGTCCGTCCGTCGTGCGTCGTCCATCGTCAACATTTGAGCTTGTTAACACTCTACGGGCTACATTTTGCATCCAATCTTCATGAATGTTTATCAGAACGTTCATCTCCATAAAATCTTGGACAAGTTCGAAACTGGGCGATATGAGGTCAAAAACTAGGTCACTAGGTCGAATTGAAGGAAAATCTTGTTAACACTCTGGAGGTCACATTTTCAACTTGAGCATATTGAAACTTTATCAGAATGTTTGTCTTGATGATATGTAGGTCAAGTTCGAACATGGGTCACGTTGGGTCAAAAAGTAGGTCACTAGGTCAAATTGAAGGAAAATCTTGTTAACACTCCAGAGGCCGCAATTTTTGCTTCAGCAGTTTGAAATTTTGTCAAAATGTTTGTCTTAAAAATATCTAGGTCAAGTTCGAATATGGGTTATGCCGGGTCAAAAACTAGGTCACTAGGTCAAATTGAAAGAAAATCTTGTTAACACTTTTGATGCCGCATTTTTTGCTGCAGCAGCTTGAAATTTGGTCAGAATGTTTGTCTTAAATATATCTAGGTCAAGTTCAAATATGGGTCATATTGGGTCAGAAACTAGGTCACCAGGCCAAATTGAGGGAAAATCTTGTTAACTCTGTAGAAGACGCATGTTTTGCTTCAGGGGCTTGAAATTTGTTCAGAATATTGAGCTGAATGATATCTAGGCCAAGTTCGAATATGGGTCATGTCGGGTCAAAAACTAGGTCACTAGCCCAAATTGAAAGAAAATCTTTTTTACACTTTGGATGCCGCATTTTTTGCTTCAGCAGCTTGAAATTTTGTCAGAATGTTTGTCTTAAAGATATCTAGTTCAAGTTCAAATATGGGTCATATTGGATCAGAATCTAGGTCACTAGGCCAAATTGAGGGAAAATCTTGTTAACTCTGTAAAAGCTGCATTTTTTGCTTCAGCAATTTGAAATTTGGTCAGAATGTTTGTATAAATGATATCTAGGCCAAGTTCGGATATGGGTCATGCCGGGTTAAAAACTAGGTCACTAGACTAAATTGAAGGGTAATCATGTTAACACTCTGGATACTGCATTTTTAATTTCAGCATGATAAAACTTTATCAGAATGTTTTTCTTGATGATATGTTGGCCAAGTTTGAATATGGGTCATGCTGGATCAAAAACTAGGTCACTAGATCAAATTGAAGGAAAATCTTGTGAACACTTTGGATGCCGCATTGTTTGCTTCAGCAGCTTGAAATTTGGTCAGAATGTTTGTCTGAATTATATCTAGGTCAAGTTCAAATATGGGTCATATTGGATCAGAAACTAGGTCAATAAAGGAAAATATTGTTCAAACTCCGGAGGCCGCATTTTTACTTTGAGCAAGTTGAAACTTAGTCAGAATGTTGTCTTGATGATATCTAGTCCATGTTGGAATATGGGTCATATCAGGTAAAACATATAGATCACTAGGCCAAATGAAGGAAAGTATTGTTAACACTGTGGAGGTTGCATTCAGAATAATTGTCTTGATGTGTTTTGCATTGCAGTACATTGTATAATTAAGGTGAGCGATCCAGGGCCATCATGGCCCTCTTGTTCTCTGTAAGAATTTGTGCTAGGGCTTTAATATTTAGAATATAGTTACATCTTATACCTTTCTTCACATTGAATGCTGAAGATGCTGAGTGTGACCTTCTTTTTGGGGTAAAAAACACATGCTTTTGGGTGGTTAAAGTTTTAGGGCAAGTTGGCTTTTTTATTTAATTTTCAAATTTTTCTAAATAAGTACTTGTGTTAGGGCTTCCATATTTGGAATATAATTACATGTAATACCTTTCTTCACATTGTATGTTGAAGATGCTGAGTGTGACTTTTAGGGGGTAAAAAACATGATTTTGAGAATTTTAGATAAATTCTTAATTTTTGGTTACATTTCTTTCTAGTTGTGATCATTTATTTATCAAATATAATTCTTCAACATATCAAACGGGTTTTGCATGGTGTCAAACATAGGAAAACCTTTTTTTAAGGTTTTGCTAATTTTGGACTCGGTCAGTTTTAACATTTGCGTTTAGCTCAACGTTAAAGTTACATCATTCAAATCACTTCATACTTCACATATTTGTTAAGGACCATCGTACAATTAGGTTAGATAACTCCATTGTATCCTAAATATGGAGTAATGGCCCTTGATTGACTTAGGAAATTTTATTTTTAAATTATATTTAAATGTATGTATATCTATTCGGTTGCTTTTACATATAGAGTATATAATATGATTTAATAGTACTTAAGTGCAATATAATGAAATAGTGCTTTATGTGAATAAGCGGCCTGTAGTCGAGCGCGCTGTCCTCCGACAGCTCTTTTTCATTGATATATTGAGATAAACTTATATAATCTTCTTGTCTGAAACCCAAAAACCTAGAACTTAGATATTTGGAGTGTAGCATTGTCTAGTGGTTTTCTACCAAGAGTGTTCAAATTATGCCCCTTGGGTCCAAATTGGAACTGTCACCTGTTTAACATAGAGATAGGGAAGAACTTTGAAAATCATCTTCTCTGAAAGCCAAAGGCCTAGAGCTTAGATATTTTGCATGTAGCATTGTCTGGTGGTCCTCTACCAAGATCATTCAAATTATGCCCTTGGATTTAAAGTTGGACCCTACCCGGAGGTCACGTATTTTAAATAATGATATATAGGGAAAACTTGTTCAAGCTGTGTCTGTTGGTAAAAAAGCCCACAATGCAAGGGCACGGTTAGTGTGGTTTTTAGCTCGCCAGTACAAAGTACAGGAGAGCTTATGTGTTACCCCCGGCGTCGGCACCGTCGGCACCGTCGGCACCGTCGGCGGTGGCGTAGACACCTAGGTTTAAGGTTTGTGTTTAAGGTTTTAATTTGGGTTTTTAGGGTTTATACCTTTAGGAACCATTTGTCATCCATCTACGCACACCACTACACCCGTCCTGACCCTGGGTGAAGGTCAAGATCATTTCTACTTGGTTCTACTTGGTTCAGTTACAAGGTTTAAGGTTTGCGTTTAACGTTTAACATATCACTCTGCATTCACTATTATGACATTGATTGCTTTCATATTTAGTTTATACATTTAGGAACTATTGGTCATCCATCTACGCACACCACTACACCCGTTCTGACCCTGGGTCAAGGTCAAGCTCATTTCTACTTGGTTCAGTTACAAGGTTTAAGGTTTGCGTTTAACGTTTAACATATCACTCTGCAGTCACTATTATGACATTGATTGCTTTCATATTTAGTTTATACATTTAGGAACTATTGGTCATCCATCTGCGCACACCACTACACCCGTCCTGCACCTGGGTCAAGGTCAAGGTCATTTCTACTTGGTTCAGTTACAAGGTTTAAGGTTTGCGTTTAACGTTTAACATATCACTCTGCATTCACTATTATGACATTGATTGCTTTCATATTTAGTTTATACATTTAGGAACTATTGGTCCATCTACGCACCCCACTACACCCGTCCTGACCCTGGGTCAAGGTCAAGTTATATCAGAGTTATTGCCCCTTTTCTGTCAAAAAATCTAACTTTTTCGTCACGTTTTCAAATAACTTTTTTTCTACTCAAAGGATTAGATTGAAACTTCTGACAAATGTTTATATCAATGTGTGTGATTGGTTCACAAAAGGGGGATAATCCAAATAATTTTATATCAGAGTTATTGCCCCTTTTCTGTCAAAAAATTAAATTTTCAAATAACTTTTTTTCTACCCGAAGGATTGGATTGAAACTTCTGACAAATGTTACTTTTTTTTTTATTCGACGTCTGTCTTTTTTTTTTTTTATCCGGCGTCTGTCTGTCTGTCTGTCCGTCACACTTTTTTCGTCACGTTTTCAAATAACTTTTGTTCTACTCAAAGGATTAGATTGAAACTTCTGACAAATGTTTTTATCAATGTGTGTGATTGGTTCACAAAAGGGCGATAATCCAAATAATTTTATATCAGAGTTATTGCCCCTTTTCTGTCAAAAATTTAAATTTTCAAATAACTTTTTTTCTACTCAAAGGATTGGATTGAAACTTCTGACAAATGTTTATATCAATGTGTATGATGGGTTCACAAAAAGGGGGATAATCCAAATATTTTTATATCCCTTTTCTGTCAAAAATTTAATCTACTCAAAGGATTGGATTGAAACTTCTGACAAATGTTTATATCAATGTGTATGATGGGTTCACAAAAGGGGGATAATCCAAATATTTTTATATCAGAGTTATTGCCCCTTTTCTGTCAAATATTCAAATTACTTTTATTCTGCTCAAAGGATTGAATTGAAACTTCTGACAAATGTTTATATCAATTTTTGTGATGTGTTCACAAAAGGGGGATAATCCAAATATTTTTTATATCAGAGTTATTGCCCCTTTTCTATCAAAAATTAAAATTTTCTGACAAGGCGCCGGCAGGTGACACACGTGCTCCGGGGAGCACTCTATTCTAGTTGAACTTAGAATTTTTGTCAAAAGTATTGAAAAGGTGTATTATCTTGCAATAGGTGTTACTGTGCGACTTTACCTAATACTTTAACTGTTCTGAAGTAGGCCCTGATATACGATGGCCCTGATAGGCGAGCTATATTGTCCTCCGACAACTCTTGTTGACTTGACTAGGATGAAAGATTATAATATTCCTTTCCAGTATTCATCTTCATCTTCATTATTATAATTTTTTGCCCTCCTTCATTTCTAACTCCGGTCCTTATTTACCTCTTTGTGTTGACCTCATTCATTGTCTTACAAAATGAAATCTATAACACTTTCACTCTGGTGAGCGATTTAGGGCCCTCTTCTTTGATTGTTTGTGCTATAATTTTGATTAATTGTAATTGGTTTGTCAAGGAGAACTCCTTTCCTTGAATATTTTCAGTTAAAAAAAGAGGTAAAATATTACATCATGTAAGGGATGGCTAAAAATGTGGACTGGCTAAATATTTTTTCAGGATCTGTCATACACTTGCTGTATAGAATTATCTGGTGATCCAGCCCATCTTATTGAAAGACTATCACATGTGACAAGTACAGAAACAGGTAAAATTAAAAACAACAACAGCATATTTTCTTAGCTTGAAAAAAACAAAACATAATGTAAATTGCGAATTCACACACAATTTTGTAACTACAGTTTTACCTAAAACTTTTATTATATATATATTTCAAATCAATGAATGGAATTTTGGTTATTTAATAGTACCTTAGTTTAATGCATCAGTGATATTAATTAACCCTTTCTAACATACAACACAATCTCAGCAGACGACTTTTGAGAACATTTTGTCAAAGGTTACATCTATTACTAATCTTGATTATATCACATTTTATAGTTTTCTAGCTAGTTTTGATTGATTGGGGTTTAACGCCGTTTTTAACAATTTCTCAGTTATATCATGGCGGCCAGTTCGCCTACTCATGCATTTCCTGGTTTTCTCACACCAGTACTCCACACAACAATCTTCCCAAGCAACTGGCTGCTTTTCCACATAGACATAGTCCATTGGTGGAAGACGAATGACGCATGTCGCATTGACTTTTGTCAATCGACGGAAAGAAAGTTGGCCGAGCCGGGATTCGAACTCGCAACCCCTGGATTGACATCCCGTGTCGCTACCGACTGAGCTACCGGGGCTCGGCTAGTACAAGCTGTATAACTGGGAATTTAATGATTTGTTTTTTTGTACGACTAATCTTGATTATATCACATTTTATAGTTTTCTAGCTAGTACAAGCTGTATAACTAGGAATTTAATGATTTGTTTTTGTGTACTTGAGGGGTGATTAAGGTAAAAACAACTGTCAGGCATTTGCAATCAGTGTAGACCCAGATCAAACTGCACATATGATCACATGGAATATTTATTGAGATGTATTCAATGCAGATGACTGAATATACCATATGAGCCATCCCGCAGTAAACCAACATTATGGCCTCTGTATAATGTATGGATCCAGATCAGCCTGTGCAGTCCGTGCTGACTTATCCGGGCTGACACATTCCATCTCAGGGGGATAGAGGTATAGAGTAATGGTTCCTGAAACAGAAAATCCACAGGAGGGGAAAAGTGTCTGCCCAGATTAGCCTGTGCGGCATGCTTATGCTGATCTGGGTCGATACTTAACGCAGAGTCCACAATGTTGGTTTTCTTGCTGGACAGCTCATATAAGTATTGTGAAAATTATTTGACTATGCCTTGGAATGCATTATTCAGTCAACTGCATTTGAAAAACTGGTAGACACAATTCTGTCTCGAATGTTCATTCATTGGATAACATAAGAGTTACTGGGTAATAGACACATTAAAAGATTCTACATACATGTATTTTTGAGTGAGTTTGACTCAATGATTCCCAAGTAGTCTGTCAATTAATTTTCATAATAAAAAAGTGTATTTTAAAATGTCAAAAGGAAATATGAGGATAAAAACATATCTCCACATAAAACTTTTCAGGTCAGACATTTGCATCAAAAGCATGTTTGAATGGCACAAGAGAAGGGAAGACAGTCCTGTATGAAATTGATCAATACCCTTGGAAAGCTATTGGCCCAGTGAACTTCATGTGGAACCCATCTTTATGTGACGATATCAAACAGGAAGGTTACTGTGATAAGTCTAAAGTAGATGGTACTTTTAGAAGAATGTGGATATGGTGTCATCCATGTATTTTTGATTCAGTTTGGAATGAGTTCATTAAATGCTTAGAATTAACTGAAAAGAAATTAGAAAGTACTGTTAAACTTGAAAGTAATAAAAGTGTTGTTAAAGGAGCTGTCAGTAGTTCCAATAAAGGGGTAGATGGCAATGCTGGTAAACCATTTATCACAGATAAGTACAAGACAGAAATTATAGCTGCAAATAGTGACAGAAAGATTAGTATGAAATCTCTGACAGGTTCAATTCTTAGATACAGATTAACTGGCCCACAGTCTACTGCTGTCTTAGTTGATGCCCTTACACAAGCAAACATTAGACCAGTCAATGAAACCAAAGATGATACTGATCCCTGGTGGAAATCATTCTACGCAAGGGAAGATATGGCCCTGAATAATGGAGCACAGAGGCAGTGTATGGAAAGTTTGGTGGAATGTCAGTCCCCTGCAGAACTTTCCCCGCACTGTATCATAGCTTCAACTGTACAAGATCCAAGACTTGGGCGTCCAATAAAAAGAACTAAAATTGAATCAAAGGAAGAAAGTAAGTGTTTTGTAACATTTTATTCCTTTCAATTATACATGTATTACCTTATTCTCATACAACAGTCGATAACTTAACCCGTATACAATACATCTGCGGCAGACAACTTTGAAAACGTCAAGGCAAAAGCACAATAATTAAATGAGAGTTGAAATCATGGTGTCAAAAGGAGAAATTGCTCGCTTTGACCAATTTCTTCTTTTGTCGCCATATTTTCAAAAAGCCGTCTGCTGCAGAGATAGCAGAAAGCGTCTATATGAGGGAAAGGGTTTAACAACTTTTAAGGAAAATTAAAAAAATATCTGAATATTTTCTGATAATGAACACTTTTCCAGTTTCTTACAATATGTTTTGACTGAATTTCAAAAGAAGCATATACTGGCTGTATCCAGATTCCTATTTATTCCGTCAGATGCTTCAATTTAGGAGAATCTAAATATAGCCTTTTAGGTTACAATACACCAAAAAAAATCCTTCATTGTTTCCATGTAAATCGACCAGTTTCAGTCCTCAATTGTCACACTTTCTAAGCGTTTCTCATGTAGAACACCATATATCATTGAAAAGAGTTACCTCCTAGCTTTAAAACAATCCAAAGAAAATGTGGGGGTCATGCATTATGCAAGAAAGAACTCGCCAGGCGAAAATAGTGACCGTCATTTTGGACCAAATCGGGCCCGGACAAAACAGGTGTTTAGCATTCTCTTACTTTCATTTTTAAACAAGGTCAAAATACTTAAAGTGATTAAATTTCCAGTGCATCCTATACACATTCACAATGTATTTAAACTCAATGTCATATATTCAATACATTCTGGTGATGGCATACACTCATTTCTACGCAAACAATGTTTTTGTTAGGGACTACAGTACTGTAGATCAGCAAGTCAGCGGATGAATTTAGCGTAATTTGACCATAATTAGGAGTTGTATGAGCTGCCCTTTTCAAGTACACTATCATCATTAATTTTCTTTGAAATTTATCATTAATTGATTGATCAATTAAAGCTGACTTCTTATTCAATGATTGTCTTGGAAGTAAAAGAATTTCACAAGTGCAGTTGTGTATGTGTGTGAGAGAGACACAGCTTGGAAACTCTGGAAACATAATGATCATGTATATCTCTGACCAATGGATCCATGATAAAATATTTTATATATTTTGTTTCAGGTATATCAACAGATTCAAGTTTCTGTAGACAAAAAGTTACTCCAGATCTTGCTGTTTCTCCATTGTGGAATGACCAGATACGAGATGAAGTTAAACAAACAAAACAGCCTGATTACAAGATTTCTGAACTTAAATCTGAACTGCTCATACCAGGTTTGTTGGACTGCAAATGATTTGAAATTTACCTTTTTTAACATGCTTAAGCTGTTAGCCTGGTGTTTTAAGAAGTTGAAATTTGGTTATTAGAATGTAGATGTCCTTGTTTGTTTAGGTGGGCAAGCTGTTATAAATCATTTTCACTCAATAACTTCTTTCGATTGCTATTGATTTGGGGGGCCTTTTCCTCCGAAAGTGTCAGACCGATTTTCAAATAATTTTGTAGAAATGTTCCTTGGGTGACCCTCTATCAAATTCCTTCAAGCCATGTTGATTGATAGAAAAACATGGCCGACAGGGGGCGGGGCTCTATTTTGCCTTATATGGCTATAGTGAAAACTTAAAAAATCTTCTCTTTCTAAAGTGTCAGGACGATTTTCAATATTTTTTTAGGGTAAATGATCCTAGGGTAACCCTCTATCAGATTCCTACAAGTCATGTTGATTGGTCGAAAACTATTGCTGTCGGGTGGCGGGGACTATTTTGCCTTATATGGCTTAAGTGAAAACTTAAAAAATCTTCTCCTCCGAAAGTGTCTGGCCGATTTTCAAATAATTTAGTAGAACTTTTCCTTGGTTAAACCCTCTATCAGATTCCTTTAAGCCATGTTGACTGGTTGAAAAACATGGCCGCCAGGGGGGCAAGGCTGGTTTGCCTTATATGACTAGTGAAAACTTAAACAAATTTGTAGAAATGTTCCTATGGTGACTCTCTATCAGATTTCACCAAGCCATGTTGATTGGTCTTAAAATATGGCTGCCAGTTAGCAGGGCTGTTAGTCTTAAATTGGCTTATTAAAAATCTTCTCCTCCAAAACTATTTGGCCGATTTTCAAATAATTTTGCAGAAATGTTCCTTGGGTGACACTACAAGATTCCTTAAAGCTACTGTTATTGGTAAAAAAACATGGCCACCAGGGGGCAGGGCTGTTTGGAGATTTAATGTTTGCCTAATTGCAGTGGAGCGATACTTGCCCTCTTGGGCCTCTTGTTCTTTGTTTCCTATGCAAATGCATTTTGTAATGGTTTTATTCATATGGCCAATAAAATATCAGATTTTCCTGTCTGTCTATAAGCTTATCAATGATCTCGGGTTAACCTCTTATTAAGATCTGTCTGCTTTGAAGGGTCTTGGATTTATTGTATCAGGGAAAGAGTTAAGGTGGAATCATACCTTTGAAATAACATCGTTTTGACGTCAAAACGTACGTTTTTTGCGACAATGACAGTGTTGTTAAAGAAATCACCATGGCTTTCTCGTTTGAAGTGGTATTTGGAAAGAGTTAACACCAGACCGAAGAAATTAAAATTACCTACATAGTGATGTAATTTCCATACAACTGCCAAGACAATTAACGTAACATAAGGGGAGTAAAAATGAAACTTTCGCTAAAATATTTTAACAGTAATTCGGTTATTTCATATGTATTAAAAATTCGCCCGAGAGATTTTTTTTTAAAAACTTATATAATTTAGAACAACCTTTTGTCTACCATTTACCAAAGTTTCAAGAAAATCTATCGTCCAGATCTTTAGTAAATCGCAATGACGTTAAAGCTCTGTGACGCGACAAACCATACACTGCGGAATTTAAATTGAAACGTACCCAGGGTTATTAAAATGAATTAATCTATTTTATTCATTTACGAAAGTGGTAAATTGTATCTTTTATACTCCTTTAAATAAAACGTACTTTTTGACATCGTTTCCATAACAAGGATACGGACCCGCCGTCGCCAAGTGGTTAGTGTGAAGGATTTGAGACCAGTCACCCTGATATAACTTAAATCATTCTGGTGTGTCTGCAGCAGAAGACGTTTGAAAACTTTGTGGTAAAAAGGGAAATTGTTCATAATGACCAATTACTCCTTTTGCAACAACTTGTTCAACTTTATTCAAGAATTGTTCAGTCATTATAGACAGTTTCCATAGTTTTGACTTAATGTCTTCAAAGACGTTTGCAGCAAATTTGTTGAATGTGGGAAAGCGTAAAATACTGTTGAACAGTATGTAAAACCTCCTTTAATAACCCTTTCCCTCATATAGACGCTTTCTGACGCCTCTGCAGCAGACAGCTTTTTGAAAACATAGTTACAAAAGAAGAAATTCCACTTTTAGTCATAGGTTATCCATTCAATTATAGAGATTTTCTATTTGTAGACAAAATATGTTCAAAGTCTTCTGCTGCATAATAGTCTTATGAGGTAAAGGGTTAAAACAAATATGTATAACACTGGTCAATCACATGTTTCAGGTACAGCTTTAGAACTAGGAGACAGTGAGTCTAAAATACCTGTGATACTTATCCAGAGACCAGGTGTAAAAAGCGACACACCCATTGGACATGACCCATGTCCAGGGCTCGGGAGTGGATGGGATTTACTGTTACCAGAAGGTTGGGGTATGCCCTTCTGGTTAGCGTTGGTATTTCGAGGCGCCAGATGTGGAGGACTGATGGAACAAGAGTGTTCTGTTTATGAGGAAAGGGTGTTACTGTTTCCCAATAATTTCCCCGACACCCTCTCTGGCTTAAAACATCAGTCAGATGTGGAGGATAGTCTGCTAGTCAAATATAACCGAACACCCCCAGCTAAGAGACCTAATTTTACAAAGCTTGGGGTTCCTTTGCCATACAATTCAGCATGGAATATATTGATAGAACATTGGAAAGGTTCAACATGCCCTGTAGATCGGAACGGGAATATCCCTAAAACTGTGCAAGGTAAGGTTTCTGAGGTAGATGAGCATAATCAGATGGAGACTGGTGTGCAGGAACAAGACATGCAGTCTGATGAAAGTGAAACAAAAGCAGAAGTTATTGGCAAACAAGTTCAGCATCAAAGTTTACATGAGAATCAGGATGCTACTAAAATTAGAAAATACTTTGTGTTGAGGAATTATAAGATTTTACGACGGTTGCATTCAGAAACTGTTGGAAAGTCAATCAGGCATAGAGGGAAACAATTAGGAATAGATAACTCTTTCTTTGATCAAATTGAGAAATCCTACCAAACGTCCCTGGTACCAGTGCGAGTTGAGTTGATGGGTAAGGGAGTGGTGACAGAGTTCGCTTTGATTTGCATTCCGAACACGGAGGACCTTTCATTAATCTGTCAAGACAAACAGTATGGTGATCCCATGGAGCCCAAACATGTTGACCCGAAACTAGTGCAGAAAAAGAAACTGAAACGTGAGATGAAAGACAAGATAGTAAAAAAGAAAGTAAAAATTGACAGAAGCTTGAAAAAAGTTGATTTATCTAAAGACCTTTCACTAGACTCATGTTCCCGCAAATTGTTTGGTTTTGTATGCACTGGGGGATTTTCTCTGGGAACAGGAACTGGTGGTGGGGTGGGCTTTGTATCTATGAAGGGGTTGATGACTCTGATCAGGGGCAGTGGAACCACTGATCATAAATTGATGGTGCTTGTCAGAAATAATACCTCATTACAGTATAGATATGCAAGGTTATCTGTACTCGTATAAACAGTAAAACTGGGAAATTAAAATCTTAAATTGACCTTCAATCACTTTCTTGTTGGTACTCAAATAGAAATGGTGAAACGATTTTCTTGAGTACACACAACAAAGGGGTAAGATGTGACACAAGAGGGTGATATTAGTTTACTCCCCCTTTTCTACGATTTGTGCTCGCTGTCTATAGTTTAAATGGTTCCTTGTGCATATGAGATGCGTGCTCGCATAAAAAGGATGTCAAATAAAAGCTTTTATAACATAATTTCGAATGTCTTGTTGATATTGATCACCTGATCTGTTGAATTAAAACGTTAAATATCTGGGCTATATTGCTTTAGTATACAGTATAGTTTTACAAAACCATTGTCGTTATATTGAAAGAAGATCACCACAAGTGGTTGTCATCACTCATATTGATTCGTGCAAGATACTGTAGTAGAGTGGAGTGGTCTATCCAATAGATATACACTATAAAGCTATGTATTTGTATAATCAGATGCATATCATGCCATGCTAATGATCTAGCTATTGTTGTGACGTTTTTGAGTGTTCGCCTCCTGGACAAGAGGTCCCGAGTTCTGCTGGGTAACATTGGCGCTCATCATAAATAACCCACAGTGATGTGAGATAAAGTAGTAGTTGTTGTAAACTGAAAGATTCGAGGGCGAATCTTCATACGTAGGGGGAATATTTAGTAGAGAGGCATGTCCCAAAGAAAGACACCATGTAGCTTCTAGTATGTGTTTGTATAAGGTGATACTAATACTGCCTTGCTATTGAGCTAGCTTTTATAGCGACATGGTAGGGTGTTCACCTCCACGACAAGAATTCGAGATGGAGCCCTAGTCGTCTGCGAGTTTTTCAGCTGGGTAACAATGCTAATTTACCGACTTCCGTACATGCTAAATGGAGACCGGAATAAGGAAGTTTGCAACATTCCATGCCATTTCCGGCTAAACATCAATTTGCCTTTGAGGATTTCAATCCACCCATATCAAAAGTGATATATAACTGAAGACGGATGTTTCGATCCATCGATCATGACCGTTATATACTTCGTTCGTTTCTATGGAGTAAACTAGAATGGAGTGCTCCCCGGAGCACGTGTGTCATCTGCCGGGGCCTTGTCTGAACATTTTACCTTTTGACAGAAAAGGGGCAATAACTCTGATATAACAATATTTGGATTATCTCCCTTTTGGGAACCAATCACACACATTGATATAAACATTTGTCAGAAGTTTCAATGTAATCCTTTGAGTAGAAAAAAAGTTATTTGAAAACGTGACGAAAAAGTGTGACGGACGGACGGACAGACAGACGCCGGACAAAAAAATAAGTAATCCCTAAGTGCCTACCATGCTACGCAGGTGACACAATAAGCGACTGGTTTGGACCCGGTGTGTGTAACTGTTTGGACTATCCGAAATGTTCCACACGCCGGCTCCAAACTCGTCAACTAACTGTTTTATAGCAATGAATGAACAGCTGGGTCCATATTTTGTAATGTGCTTGTTGTCTCACCCACGAATGTGGAGTGAGACATAGCAGCCACCTTTCAGGCGAGGGCGGCCACTTTTTCGAATCCCACTCGACAACCCCTGGTCCTTTTTAGCTCGACTTTTCGAAGAAAAGGCTAGCTAGCTATACTACTCGCCCCGGCGTCGGTGTCACACATTGGTTAAGGTTTTTGTACCAATTCACTTCTTTATCAAAACCATTACAGATATTGCTTTGAAACGTACAACACTTATTCACCATCATTACCTCCATCAACAGAGTACATAACTCTGTTAAGGTTTGTGTAAGAATTATGGCCCTTTTTCGACTTAGAATTTTGGTTAAGTTTTTTGTACTAACTCCATTTTTAGTTCACCAGAGCACATAGTGCTCAAGGCGAGTTATTGTGATCGCCATTTGTCCGTCGTTCGTCGTCCGTCGTCAACATTTGCTTGTTACTACTCTAGAGGCAACATTTTGCATCCAATCCTTATGAAAGTTTATCAGAACATATATCTCCAACTCTAGGCCAAGTTCGAAACTGGGTCATGTGGGGTCAAAAGCTAGGTCACTAGGTCAAATTTAAATAAAATCTTGTTAACACTCCTGAAGCCGCATTTTTGTTGAAACTTTGTCAGAATGTTTGTCTTAGTGATATCTAGGCCAAGTTCGAATATAGGTAATGTCGGGTCAAAAACTAGGTCACTAGGCCAAATTGAAAGAAAATATTGTTAACACTCTGGAAGCAACATTTTAAACTAGAGCATGTTGAAACTTTGTCAGAAAGTTTGTCTTGATGATATCTAGGCCAAGTTCCAATATGGGTCATGTCCGGTCAAAAACTAGGTCACTAGGCCAAATTTAAGGAAAATCTTGTTTACACTAGAAGCCACATTTCTGGCTTGAGCATGTTGAAACTATGTCTGAAAATTTGACAGTGATATCTAGGTCAAGTCCGAATATGGGTCATGTCGGGTCAAAAACTAGGTCACAATGCCAAATTTAAGGAAATTCTTGTTAACACTCTGGAAGCCACATTTTTGGCTTGAGTATGTTGAAACTTTGTCAGAATATTTGTCTAAGTAATAGCTAGGCCAAGTTCGAATATGTGTCATGTCAGTTCAAACACTAGGTCACTAGGCCAAATTTAAGGAAAATATCGTTAACACTCTTGAAGCCGCATTTTAAACTTGAGCATGTTGAAACTTTATCAGAAAGTTTGTCCTGATGATATCTAGGCCAAGTTCGAATATGGGTCATGTCATGTCAAAAACTAGGTCACTAGACCAAATTTAAGGGAAATCTTGTTAACACTGGAAGCCACATGTTTGGCTTGAGCATGAGAGTTATGTCTTAAATAGCCCATTCTCAGGTGAGCGATTCCAGGGCCTCATGGCCCTCTTGTTTGTCAAAACCATTACAGATATTGCTTTGAAACTTACAACACTTATTCACCATCATAACCCCCATCAACAGACAAGAGTTCCTAACTCTGTCAAGTTTTTTGTAAGAATTATGGCCCTTTTTGACATAGACTTTTGGTTAAGTTTTTTGTACCAATTCACTTTTTTTCAAAACCATTACAGATATTACGTTGAAACTTACAATACTTATTCACCATCATGACATCCATCAACAGACAAGAGTACATAACTCTGTCCATGTTTTTGTAAGAATTATGGCCCTTTTTCCACTTAGAATTTTGGTTACGTTTTTCGTACCCCCCCCACTTTTTTGCAAAACCATTAAAGATATAGCTTATACACTTACAATTGTTATTAACCATCATTACCTCCATCAACAGACAAGAGTACATAACTCTGTCGAGGTTTTTGTAAGAATTATGGCCCTTTTTTAACTTAGAATTTTGGTTTAGTTTTTTGTACCAATTCACTTTTTTTCAAAACCATTACAGATATTACTTCGAAACTTACAACACTCATTCACCATCATTACTTCTATCAACAGACAATAGTACATAACTCTGTCGAGGTTTTTGTAAGAATTATGGCCCTTTTTTAACTTAGAATTTTGGTTAAGTTTTATGTACCAATTCACTTTTTTTTCAAAACCATTACAGATATTACTTCGAAACTTACAACACTCATTCACCATCATTACTTCTATCAACAGACAATAGTACATAACTCTGTCAAGATTTTTGTAAGAATTATGGCCCTTTTTTGACTTTGAATTTTGGTTAAGTTTTTTGTACCAATTTACTTATTTTCAAAACCATTACATAAATGGCTTAGAAACTTACAACACTTGTTCACCATCATTAACTCCATCAACAGACAAGAGTACATAACTCTGTCAATATTTTTGAAGAATTATGGCCCTTTTTCGACTTAGAATTTTGGTTAAGTTTTTTGTACCAATTTACTTTTTTTCAAAACCACTACAGATATTGCTTTGAACATTACAACACTTTTTCACCATCATTACCTCCATCAACAGACAAGAGAACATAACTCTGTCAAGGTTTTTATATGAATTATTGCCCAATTTTTACTTAGACTTTTGGTTATTTTTTTTGTACCAATTTTTTTTTTTTCAAACCATTACATATATTGCTTTTAAACTTACAACACTTATTCACCATCAATACTTCTATCAACAGACAAGTGTACATAACTCTGTCAAGATTTTTGAAAGAATTATGGCCCTTTTTCGACTTAGAATTTTGGTTAAGTATTTTGTACCAATTTACTTATTTTCAAAACCATTACAGAAATGGCTTAGAAACTTCTAACACTTGTCAAAGACCTAATAACACATGTGTTATTAGGTCTTTGCACTTGTTCACCATCATTAACGCCATCAACAGACAAGAGTACACAACTCTGTCAATATTTTTGAAGAATTATGGCCCTTTTTTAACTTAGAATTTTGGTTTAGTTTTTTGTACCAATTCACTTTTTTTCAAAACCATTACAGATATTACTTCGAAACTTACAACACTCATTCACCATCATTACTTCTATCATCAGACAATAGTACATAACTCTGTCGAGGTTTTTGTAAGAATTATGGCCCTTTTTTAACTTAGACTTTTGGTTATTTTTTTTGTACCAATTTTTACTTTTTTTCAAACCATTACATATATTGCTTTTAAACTTACAACACTTATTCACCATCAATACTTCTATCAACAGACAAGTGTACATAACTCTGTCAAGATTTTTGAAAGAATTATGGCCCTTTTTCGACTTAGAATTTTGGTTAAGTTTTTTGTACCAATTAACTTATTTTCAAAACCATTACAGAAATGGCTTAGAAACTTCTAACACTTGTTCACCATCATTAACGCCATCAACAGACAAGAGTACACAACTCTGTCAATATTTTTGAAGAATTATGGCCCTTTTTTTACTTAGAATTTTGGTTAAGTTTTTTGTACCAATTTACTTTTTTTCAAAACCATTACAGAAATGGCTTAGAAACTTACAGCACTTGTTCACCATCATTCGAAATACCGTAAAGTGTCCTATTATTGTCAAATTTAATAAATATAAAGACTGTACATCTTTTCTAGAAAAGGCAAGAGAGTTGTTGAAGGGTGATTGTGGCTTTTCTATACAGCCAGATTATACAGAGCGGGTGAAAACAGCTAGACGAGAACTTGGAAAAATCATGATACAGGAGAGAGAGAAAGGTAACTATTCTGTAGTTCAGTTTGACAAACTCATTATAAATGACTCTATTTACAAATACGATGATACTACACAATCATCTGTTTACATAGGACAACGTAGTAGGCGACAAAATTCCCGTGCTTTCACAGAAGGTAGAGGTCGAATTGGCGGACATTCATTGGATATCGAAAACGAGGGCAATCGACACGTGAATACAAATGAACCTACAAACGAACCACGCCTCTCTCAAGAACCACTGACAAACGAGCGGGTACCATAGGATTCAGGCCGAGGCCCGGGAGATATTTTTAGAATTGTCACATGGAATGTACAAGGTTTAAATAAACATGTAAATAATATAGATGTAATCGAGTACTTGTCAGATTTTGATATAATCTTCTTGTGTGAAACTTGGAGTAAACTGTCCAAAGAATTTGATAATTTTTTAGATGGTTTTACTCATTTTGATAAGGTCAGAGTTAAAAATCCACAAGCTATTCGAAATAGTGGTGGTGTAAATGTATTTATATCTAATAGATTAGTTGATCTCAAATTGATTACTTGAATATGTGCTGATTGGGATGATAGTATTGTATTACACTGTAATTTTTCTTCTCTGTATGATGTTAATGATGTAATTTTTTATTTCTTATATGTCTCACCGGAGAGGTCGACTATTTATGATAATGCGTCAGAACCAAATGGAATACTTCAGATGCAAGACAAATTTCATGAATTAAAGTACATGTATCCATCAGCGCATGTAGTCATTGCTGGTGATCTCAATGCTAGAACAAAAGATCTGATTGATTATATACGAAATGACGGCATTTTCTATGTGTTTGGTGGCGACGTGGATTATACTGCAGACTCTTTTGATATGCCAAGAAATAACAAGGACTGTTACAGGTTTAACAATTTTGGTAAATCTTTAACATTACTTTTGTAGAACACACGATATGCACATCATGAACGGTCGGCTCTTCGATGATAATGGGGGAAATTATACATGTCTTTCAAATGATGGTAGAAGTGTTGTAGATTATTTCATAACGAACACAGATATGTTCAAATATGTTTCATACTTCGCGATTGGAGACTGGGATGACTCTGATCATTACCCTGTTATATGTAACCTCTCTTTATTGAAAACATCTGAAAACGAAATTCCATTAAATGATCAACATATATGTCAGACAACTACAAACTTTAGAAAGCTACATTGGCGTGAGAACTGCTCGGACCATTTCTGTGATTCGTTTTTAAGGGAGCTAATAAGTAACGAAAATTGTATTCTTGATCTAATGAATAGTAACATTGATGAAGCAGTAAATTGTATTATCTCCCTTTATCGTAGATCAGCTAAATACATGCAAGTTTTTACTAGCAAAGTAAACAATCAACCACTTTGGTGGGATAATCAATGTGCTGAGCTTAAATATGCCAAATATAAGTTTCTACAAGAGTTTCGAAAATCTAATGTTGATAATGACCATAAAACATACATAATAGCTAGAAATAAGTTTAAAGCATTATGCAAAAAAAACCCAATTAAACTATGAAAAGCAACAAAGACTTAAATTAATTCAAAGTAGGACAAATCCAAAGAAATTTTGGAATCTTGTTAAGTGTAATCATTCAATGATATTAAAACCTCATGAAATAATGCCAGTTGATCTCTCAACAATGTATAACCACTTTAGTACGCTCCTGTATGATAGTAGCGCACAACCACTTCAATTTGAAAACAACAGACATGAAGCAAATCAAGATTGCAATGATTTAAATAAAGAAATAAGTATTTTAGAAATTGAAAACGTCATAAATAACTTATCAAATGGAAAATCACCTGGAATTGATGGCATTGGTGCAGAATTTTATAAACATACTATTACCGACATTCTACCAATTTTTCATAAACTATTCAATAATATACTTATAACGGGTGTATTCCCTAAAGCATGGGCACAATCAATTATATGCCCAATCTTCAAATCGGGAAGTAAGAATAACCCAAGTAATTATCGAAGCATATCGATTACTACAACATTGTATAAAATATTTTCAAGCATCATTAACAATAGATTATATCACTGGGCGGAAGAACATCATAAGATTGACGAAGCTCAATCTGGGTTTAGAAGAAATTATTCAACAGCTGATAACATTTATTCATTACAGGCAGTTATACAAAAATACTTATCAAAAAAAGGAGGCCGATTTTATTGTCTTTACGTTGATTTTCGCAAAGCATTCGATAACATAAACCATTACAAGTTGTTTGAATGTCTTAGAAATATAGGTATACACGGACACTTTTTTAATGTGTTATTAGCAATGTATTCAAATATCACTTCCTGTGTCAAAACTAACGCCGGTATAACCGAGTTTTTCAAATGTAATATAGGGACTAGACAAGGAGACACAAGTAGCACACCATTTTTTTCTCACTCTTTATCAACCAACTCTGTACAAGGTTAAGAGAGGGTAATATCAACGGTATATTTGTTACAGAAAATATTCCCGATATCATCTGTTTAATGTTTGCAGATGATATTGCCAACTGCTCAGATACTGTCGTTAATTTACAGAAACAACTTAATGTTATAAACCAATTCTGCATTGACACAGGTATGGAAATTAATCTTGAAAAGACAGAAATCATTGTTTTCAGAAATGGTGGCCCACTAAGAAATAATGAAAAATGGTTTTTGGGTGAAGAACAAATCAGAATATCATCACATTACAAATATTTGGGTTTGATCTTCACCCCTATGCTGTCATGGTTTTCAGCTCAACAAAAGCTCGCAGCTCAAGCCAGGAAAGCTACTTTTTCTATTTATAAATATCAGAGAGCATTTGGTTATTTTCCTTGTAAATATCTTTTTAAGTTGTTTGACTCGATGATAAAACCAATATTGTTCTACGGAGCGCAAGTATGGGGCCATACATATTCAGAAGTCGTAGAATCTGTCCACTTTGATTTTTGTAAAAGATATCTAAAACTAAATAGTAAAACAAATAACATGGTAGCATTGGGAGAATGTGGTAGATATCCTATTTATATTGATTGTTATTCTTACTGTATCAAATATTGGTGTCGTTTGTTAGTAATGCCAAATAACAGATATCCTCAAAATTGTTATTTAATGCAAAAATCCTTGGATGATGTTGGACGAAGAACCTGGAGTACTTACGTCAAAAACTTACTTTTTCTCTATGGTTTTGGCTATGTTTGGATTGCACAGGACGTTGGAAACGCCAACCATTTTGTCAAATGTTTTAAACAGCGCTTGATAGACTGTTTCAAACAAAATTGGCATGTACAAATCAACGCATCTGGTCGTTGCCATCATTACAAACACTATAAATCTCTGCTAAATACTGAAAGATATCTGTTGATTGACATCCCATTCAAATATAGAATAGCTCTTGCTAAATTCCGTTGCTCGAACCACAAATTTGGCATCGAAACTGGTCGTCACAATAATATTGATCGTGCACTAAGGATATGCATTTACTGTTTTCAAAAGTTAAAGAAAAACATTATTGAATGTGAATTTCATGTGTTATTTCAATGCCAAAAGTTTGATCAATTAAGAACTGTATTTTTGGTAGACTTGCGCATGCGCAGAGGCTGACATAGTCATAGTGAGTTTGAAGTCACGTGATGTATATGCCCTTCACCACCAACAATTAAGTGCAATTTTTGGTTTGACTAATTTACGAATGCTCACAAAAGCAAACATAGAGTAACGAATAAAAAAATCCGATTATTCAAGCTTATAATAGAAAATAACAAGTCTTGTAAGTGTAAATATCATATTTAAAGTGTACACAATTATTTAGATATCACTACGCCAATATAGCACTGCACCGCGCAATTACCCTTTGTAAATTGTAACCCTTTTTTCCCTCTCGGCAGAGATGTAAACATCCACTCGCCCGCTAGCATAAGCGAGTGGAATGAAGGATCGGCTAGTACGAAATTCTAGGCGCTAGTCCATACATATTCGTTCATGTCCTTATTCATAAAGATAGTATGCATTGCTAAGCCTTTTCTTTCTCTTTCTCTCAGTCCATCTATTCCTTCGACAACGATTAACGATGACTTTTGCATTTTGGATAGGTGCTTTCGACAAGGTCCGCGTCTAAAGAAACAAATTTCATCAAATGATTTGAGCGCTTTAAATCACTTGTTTATAAAGCGTTTAGAATACTTTGATTATAATAGGCAGAACGAATAACGAATAAATCTTGCAAGAAATCGATCATTTCTTTCGGCCAAAATCAGGTAAATGACCCGCGGATATTGGTTGTTACAACATAACTGATTCATCCTTTTATTCTAAATTTGTATTACACAGTTCAAAATTAGATTTTGACAGTTTGTTCGTTATGATTTTGACGCGATTATTTCGTTCATAGAGTTGATTACTAACAGATGACTAAGTTGATGATGGAAAGAACATTAACAAGTTAAGTTAAGCTAAAACATGCACAGGCAGGCGAGTGTTTCATTAGGATAAGTGCAACACTCAATTCCCAATCCTGCTTGCCCTTTAACAAATCACAACCCACCCCACAATATAAAAACTCTGCAGCAGACGAATTAAAAAAAATCTGAGCAAAGATACAGAAAATCACATTTATTGGAAGTGTAATCATTGAATATAGTTGAAAACATTGTTGCAAAGGGAGAAAGCTTGTTATGAGCAATTTTTTCTTCTGCATCAATGTTTTCAAAAGTCGTCGGCTGCAATTACGTATGCAAGTGGGAAAGGTTTAAATAAGAAACACTTTTTCAAATGATAGTCAGTTGGCTATTCTAGTATATAATGTCCGTCTTAAATAATAATGACAAAACTTTCAAAGAACAAGAAAAAGATTTTTTACAATTTAATTGAAAACATATTTAATCAAAGTTGGGAAAGTTGTCCCTTTCCGTGCTTTTTTTATGAGAGTTCAAATCACAAGCAAAACTTATGGGACAGAGTTGACAAATAACACATTGACACAATTTCAGATTTAGGCTTTGTTTCTGTCAAACTGCTGAAGAAGACAACACTGAGACACACATTTTGATTAAAAGTTTATTTAAAAAAAGGAATAATTTTATTTATGATAAACAACATTACAATGATGGTGTAGAAAATACATGTCAACAATACATTTTTCAATTTTTCATTGCACAGACCAAATCTTAGCAAGTTTGAAATTATGGACCTCTCAGTACATTTTTTTCTCAATTCATTACTTCTTGGCAGGATTTTACTGCTAAAATTGATGATTTTTTTTTATTTTTGGCCGGATTGCTGTAGCAATTCCGGTCTATAGATTGGCGATGTCTGTCTCTCCGTCTGTCTGTTCGTCAACATTTTGGTTAAAGTTTCAGGTTAAGGCAAAATCTCAGCACTGGAAAGGGTTACACACTTGAAACTTTGCCTGAAGGTAACCAGTAACAAGTTCTATTGATTTATATGGTTACTTTGACCTTGACCTTGGTTTGTCAATTTTCAAGGTCAAATTGCCGACAATCCGGCGTTACAGTCTTCAGCAGTTTCTTGTTAAATATGACATAAGAAAGCCTTCCCTCAACATTTTGAAAACACCCTCAGAAGTCACCAGAATGTACCATGTTGCGTCCAGGATTTCAATTTTCTTTTTAAACATCAAGTCAAGGGTAAAATATGATGGTGGGGATTTATTTAAAATAAATATTCATATATGCACTTCTGTATCTCTTCTTAAACGATCGCAATTCTACCTTCAGTACTTTCAGTACTTTGATTATTTGATTGGAATGCAGGTGACACCAACATTGATGATTTTTATACATTGCTTCAAAACGACAATCCTGATATCATAAAAAAAAAATCATATTTCATATATATGTTAATGAAAACATGATAAGGACATCATTCTCAGTTATATACTATTTGTTAAATATAATGCTTCGTACTATGGGCCGGTGGCCTAATTACTTTCAATAACATATTTGTCATTGTCATTGTCATTGTCATTAACTCCATCAACAGACAAGAGTACATAACTATTTTTGAAGAATTATGGCCCTTTTTCGACTTAGAATTTTGGTTAAGTTTTTTGTACCAATTTACTTTTTTTCAAAACCACTACAGATATTGCTTTGAACATTACAACACTTTTTCACCATCATTACCTCCATCAACAGACAAGAGAACATAACTCTGTCAAGGTTTTTATATGAATTATTGCCCAAATTTTACTTAAGACTTTTGGTTATTTTTTTTGTACCAATTTTTACTTTTTTTCAAACCATTACATATATTGCTTTTAAACTTACAACACTTATTCACCATCAATATTTCTATCAACAGACAAGTGTACATAACTCTGTCAAGATTTTTGTAAGAATTATGGCCCTTCTTCGACTTAGAATTTTGGTTAAGTTTTTTGTACCAATTTACTTATTTTCAAAACCATTACAGATATGGCTTCGAAACTTACAACACTTGTTTACCATCATTAACTCCATCAACAGACATTATTACATAACACATACACTCTACAGGCTACATTTTGCATCCAATCTTCATGAAAGTTTATCAGAAAATTCATCTCCATCAAATCTTGGACAAGTTTGAAACTGGGCCATATGAGGTCAAAAACTAGGTCACTAGGTCAAATTGAAGGGAAATCTTGTTAACACTCTGGAAGCCACATTTTCAACTTCAGCGTATTGAAACTTTATCAGAATGTTTGTCTTGATGATATGTACGTCAAGTTCGAAGATGGGTCATGTCGGGTCAAAAAGGGAAATCTTGTTAACACTAGAAGCCACATTGTTTTGCTTTAGCAGCTTAAAATTTGGTCAGAATGTTGAACTGAATGATATCTAAGCCAAGTTCGAATATGGGTCACGCCGGGTCAAAAACTAGGGTAATCTTGTCAACACTCTATAGAGTCCACATTTTCAACTTGAGCATGTTGAAACTTTATCCGAATGTTTGACTTGATGATATGCAGGTCAAGTTTGAACATGGGTCATGTTGGGTCAAAAAGTAGGTCACTAGGTTAAATTGAAGGAACATCTTGTTAACACCCTAAAGGCCGCAATTTTGTCAGAATGTTTGTCTTAAAGATATCAAGGTCAAGTTTGCATATGGGTCATGCTCGGTTAAAAAACTAGGTCACTAGGCCAAATTGAAGGGAAATCTGGTTAACACTCTGGATACTGCAATTTTAACTTGAGCATGATGAACATTTATCAGAATGTTTGTCTTGGTGATATGTAGGTCAAGTTCTAATATGGGTCAAAAAGTAGCTCACAAGGTCAAATTGAAGGAAAATCTTGTTAACACTCGAAGAGGCCGCAATTTTTGTTCAGCAGTTTGAAGTTTTGTCAGAATGTTTGTCTTAAAGATATCAAGGTCGAGTTCGAATATGGGTCATGCCCGGTTAAAAACTAGGTCACTAGGCCAAATTGAAGGAAAATCTGGTTAACACTCTTGATACTGCATTTTTAACTTGAGCATGATGAAAATTTATCAGAATGTTTGTCTTGATTATATGTAAGTCAAGTTCTAACATGGTCATGTTGGGTCAAAAAGTAGGTCACAAGGTCAACTTGAAGGAAAATCTTGTTAACCCGCATTTTTTGCTTCAGCAGCTTGAAATTTTGTCAGAATGTTTGTCTTAAAGATTTCTAGGTCAAGTTCGAATATGGGTCATATTGGGTCAGAAACAAGGTAAATAAAGGAAAATATTGTTCAAAATCCGGAGGCCGCATTTTTTACTTTGAGCCAGTTAAAACTTTGTCAGAATGTTTTCTTGGTGATATCTAGTCCCATGTTGAAATATGGGTCATATCAGGTAAAAAAATATAGATCACTAGGCCAAATGAAGGAAAATCTTGTTAACACTGTGGAGGTTGCATTCAGAATAATTGTCTTGATATTGTATAATGAAGGTGAGAGATCTAGGGCCATCATGGCCCTCTTGTTTAAAGTGCTTGTCTGATTTTAAGAAAATTGAAAATGAATCTTACTTCAGTAATCCTCTACTTAATTTGTTCAAGCCATATTGATCAAATCATAGCAACCAGTCGTCTTCACAAAAGGGGTAAATTGAGCCTTTAGCTACAAAAGACAACTCCTACCATTCCACTGGACCAATTTCAACTTAACTTCACAGGAATGTTCCTTTGTTGGTCGTCTTTTAAAATTGTTCAAAGGCTTACATTCTGTGTAGAACTGTGGTTACTGCGGCATCAGAAAGTGAGAAAAATACCCCAACTTTAAAATCCTTTTCCTCCATAATCTGCTTGTCCGATTCCAAGATAATTTTGTAGAAATGTTCTTTGAGTGTGTCACAACATGAACAAGGGGTGACAACTCACTAAGCCAGAAGTAATAATTACAAGTCTTTATTTTGATATAAAACATCTTTAAATCAAGTAAACCCACCATATATACAACACCGAAATAATAAAAATAATAAATTTAAACTCAGAAAGTCCTATTTCAAGGTGCACCACAGAACCAACCACGGAATCAAACCGTCCCTAACCTGCCCCCTTCACTTATCCTTACTTTATGCACTGTTCGTATTGCTGAGATATCAGGAAACGTAACGTCCTGTAGTTATATATACTAGGCCTGGTTGCCTAGTCGCCGACTATTCCCTGACGTCAGAGATTATCATGCCGCACATATTAGCGAAATATGTAGATCAACGCGTCCCTATGACAATTTCCCACCTGTTGACTCCTGGTAACGTTGTAGACTGGGTAACGTTTGTAGACTTGCCGTCGTTATACGTCACACATAGCGCCGGCTTAGTAGCACGTCTCTAAACCACGACGTCTACCGTAGCTAAAAAGCGGCTACAAATATATAAACTCCGTCTTACAATTTTATCAATATACAATTTATAGTACAATGCATGCATTACCATTATCTCCGTTTCATGGCAATAATAATAACCATTTAATAACAGTTACTTTTCCTGCAACAACAATACAGTCTATGATTTACAAGACTAAATGCCCAAAGTAATGTCCCAAATATACATCACATGAATATAAGAACTCGGCTTATCGTAAATTAAACTTCATTAACAATGAACCACTTTAGTGAAATATACAAGCATTAAACAGACTAGATTCTTCCGTAAGGTCGTAATAAACATTATTAGTTTAGAAAATGAATAAAGTATTTCTCTAAAAGGAACACCATTCTTTATAACACAATTTTAAACCATTTAAACATCTTCCAAAATTAAAGCCTTTCTTTTCTCACAATACGTTAATTGACTTACAATTTAAATCAACAATTTAAATAAATTCAAATAAAAGAATAAGTTATGTAGGCCTACTTACACAATTCCGCATTATAATGGTCACCAACTGACTCCTGGCGAGAGTTGATATTTGACTGTCAAAACTTACACATCTTCACTCAGTTAAGTAGCCACAAGACAACACATCGACCCGTAAAACACCCATGCAACACGAGCTTGTCAAAACTGGTTATATAAGATATGCATAGATTTATATTTACACCAAATTAAATCATCCAAATCTTTAATACTGAACTGATTTAAATGAAAATCACTTGCAAACTGACTTAACTTAATTTTTTTTTACACTAAACTCAAATATTTAACAAGATATTCAAAAAGTTATTGATTTTTACATTACAAAGTTTACCCAAAATTGGTACTTCTCCACGAACTAGCAAATCTTCACAGTAATCTTTACTATATGTCTATGCGGTATCGCGTCATGTTATGACGTGACAGCTCGGTTCGCCTGGACAGTTTGCTTTGTTATAGTCTACTAACTATGCTTCAAAGCGGGTGTATGTGTGTGTGTGTGTTGTGTTGTGTGTGTGTGTGTTTGTGTGTTTGGTCTAATGTAGTATGACAAAATGACACATCTATGCAAGTTAATTGAAATATGTGATCTCTCTTAATTTGAACATCTTCCAACTGTTGACGCATCTGCAGCAGAAGACTTGTATACATATTGTAGCAAGAAGGGAAATTGCTCATAATGAGCAATAATTAAATTTTACCACAATATTTTCAGCTCCAATCAATAATTCAAAGTCGTCTGCTGCAGAGTGTTTATATGGTGAGCAAGGGTTAATGGGGTCGAGCGCATATAAGACAAACGGGGGTACATTTTACTATATATTACGTAATCATTTCCTGGTCACGTTTGAATGTTCTATGGTTAATTATAGCTAGCCTAATGATAATTTGTATGACCAAAAGTATTGCATAAGAATTTCACACAACATCCCTTTTCATTCACTTTAAATTTTTCTTTCTTCGTTAAAAAACAGAAGCGTTCCTACAAAGAACGCGTATCAATTTATCTAATTTCACTCCCTTTTCAAAAACAAAACAAATTATTTTGATTATCATTTTTGATAAGCCTGCTCACATGATAAACATATTATATGAATATCTGAAAGTGAGTGGGGGACTTAACAGTTAGCTCTTTCGAAATATTATTTAACTATATATTAGAAACAGGAATATTTCTCAAAAGTTGGTCTTAAGGGTCTTTATAGTACAAATATACAATAAAGGCGACTCATCTGATACAATTTCAGGGGCATATCACTGAAAAAGTTGTTGTGCTAAACTGTTCACTGTTGTATTGAATAATAGGCTCAAAGACTGGACGGTGCAAAATGACATTCTTAACAGACGCCCAATTTGGAATTAAATCCGGTTATAGCACGGACAGATGCTATCTTCATTCTTAATTACCTGATACAGTGTGGCTAATACCACGTGACCTGTGATGTCATACAGGCTACAAACCCCAAGACAAATGTGTCAACATTGTCATCGCCTGAGGACTTAAAAAACAGCCGTAAGGTATTTCATTTCTTCTCCGATTTTTATTAGCATATACGCCATTGCTAAGCGGACAATTATAAGCTTTCCGAGAAGTACATGTTCGCCATCCCCAGTCGAGCAGTTTTGTCCATCACTCAGAAAAACCTTGAAATTAGTTGGCATTTCAGTGGACTTCAGTTCCAAGCAGTTACGTTTTTCCTCCATTATCTTGCGTTTGCATGATTATAAGCCAGGTTAACATCAACCGGGTACAAAGTAGACTACATCGAATTATATTAGAGACATATCGTCAAATTTTAATGGATAGTTACTCTTTTCTTCCAGTTTGAACAAAAATGGCATCAGTTACAAGCAGAAATGTAACGGCTATTAATCCAAGCTGTTTTGTAGAATAGGTTACAATGACAAACCATGTCATCTGTTTTGAAGGAAATAAACTATGTCTTGCCGTATATTTAACCTATACTTACGCTGGCCTGTTTGAAGTATGTCAGTATAACAGGATTGAAGGTGTTTTTGAAAGGGATCTTACTGAGTCAATCTAGCTATCGTTATTGTTTTTTATTACACCAGGCTTAATCTGTATTATTTTGTAAAGATAATAAATACATTAATTGAATCAAACGATCGTTACTAATAGGATAGTTTCGTGCATGCTTGCTCATTGTATATTGCTATTCATTTGAGACAAGTTTAGGCGTTAATCACTGATATTTTAAGTATTCAGGAATATTCCCCCCCCCCCCCACCCCCCCACCCCCCCCCCCCCCACCCCGAGCTCTTGAACAGTAGAGGCGGGCGGTGATCATGTGATGGTCTCTGTCGTCCATTAATTTTAACTTAATTCGATGTGTTTATATTAAATTGCGGTATTTGTTTAATAACGATTAAATTTTCAACAAAACTGATCAACGATGCTTTTTAATAAAATTGAGCAACGATTTTTAATTATAAAAGAAGTAACGTTGTAACAATGCTATTGTACAGAAATGTTCCATGTTATGTCATTATTTCATTTATATTTTGACAGAATCATGACGAAACCTAATTCCAGACTCGCGCTGGGCAAACGATGTAGATATCTCATGCGAAACATCATTAAAAGACGATAAAATGTCAACGCGCATGGATTCGCACAGAGGATGAACTATTCAATAGAATAAAATGTTCAGCTCGTGCCTCAAGGCCTTATACTTCGAAGGCACCAGGAACTGGGTTGAAAACCTTTTCACCTCTGAAGTTTACACCACAAATAAAGTATGTGAAGGGTGTGAAGAGAATGTCTTCAAAATCACGTACTAGTACATGTACCAACACAGAGAGAACACCAAAGTTGATATCTGAATTTGCAGGACGATATATTCCTCTCTCAGCTTCGTCCGTCACCACCGTTTTTCTGTTTTTTGATCCAGACATGAAATAAAGAAACTGACCTCCAAACAATCGATATCCAAGTTTCCAAAACCTTTTTGTATTTTCGGATATCTCGTTTCAGTTGTACTCTCGGTACTAAACCATTTCACCACTTCCAACCATAATTGAAAGGAAATGTTCTTCATAGGAAACTTGCTCTCACTCACTAGTTTAAAGAACTGCAAGAATTTATTATCATATCCTTCTGCACACATCGATTCCATAACGGACGGTACCAATTGTATCATTTCACCAATAAGAAGATTGTCTGTGTTGTATGAGTTGTCATCACGTAGTTCTGTCTCAAATTGTTCAAGCGTTATATAAGTTTCGTCAGTGTCCTTATACAGCGTCCTTCTCGTTCTTTTCGGAAAGGGTGATTTTGATGGTGTTCTCTCTGTGTTGGTACATGTACTAGTACGTGATTTTGAAGACATTCTCTTTATACCATTCACATACCTTTTTTGTGGTGTAAACTTCAGAGGTGAAAAAGGTTTTCAAACCAGTTCCTGGTGCCTTTGGAGTATAAGGCCTCGAGGCACGAGCTGATAATTGTATTCTATTGAATAGTTCATCCTCTGTGCGAATCCATGCGCGTTGACATTTGATCGTCTTTTGATGATGTTTCGCATGAGATCTCCTACATCGCTTGCCAAGCGCGAGTCTGGATTTAGAGTTCGTCATGATTCTGTCAAAATATAAATGAAATAATGACATAACATGGAACATTTCTGTACAATAGCATTGTGACAATGTTACTTCTTTTATAATTATACATCGTTGCTCAATTTTATTAAAAAAGCATCGTTGATCAGTTTTGTTGAAATTTAATCGTTATTAAAAGGACTGAATCCCATATGAGAAAAAAGCGGAAAAAAAAGAAAATTGTTAAAAATTGCTATTACCTTGATGTTTTTGCATGTACGGCATTAAGATTTGCTGACTGATGTACTACAATATATGCACACTATTAATATTGCGGAGATCTTTCGTTATTTTGCATTGTAAAATCTACTGGGTTAGTAACCCAGTAAATCTAAAAATATCGCGGTATATTTATCACGTTATCACTACAACCGAATTGACAATCTCCTTCCCAGAGTTGTTGTTCCTTACACTCACGCATACATGAATGTAATGAGTCGATAGTGTTAGAGAATGCCGAATTGAGTCCACAAATTCAAATGAGCAAGAGGAAATTCCACGGTATTTTTAAACAGGAAAACACGGAGCGAACGTTTTTTTAACTGCTTATTTCCTATGAAATAATGAAAAACAAGACTTGTACGACCTTCTACAACATTCCGTTACATATATATAGACGTATTTTGGATTAATTAGAATAAGTATAAAATATGACGATTTTGGACCATTATGGTGTTCAGTCCCTTTAAACAAATACCGCAATTTAATATAAACACATACAATTAAGTTAAAATTAAGTTAAAAATGGATGGACGACAGAGACCATCACATGATCCCCGCCGCCTCACTGTTCAAAGCTCGGGGGAAAATATTCCTGAATACTTAAAATATCAGTGATTAACGCCTAAACTTGTCAAATGAATAGCAATATACAATGTGCAAGCATTCACGAAACTATCGTATTAGTGACGATCATTTGATTCAATTAATGTATTTATTATCTTTACAAAATAATACAGATTAAGCTGGTGTAATAAAAACAATAACGATAGCTAGATTGACTCAGTAAGATCCCTTTCAAAACACTCAATCCTGTTATACAGACATACTTCAAACAGGCCAGCGTAAGTATAGGTTAAATATACGGCAGACATAGTTTATTTCCTTCAAAACAGATGACATGGTTTGTCATTGTAACTTATTCTACAAAACAGCTTGGATTAGTAGCCGTTATATTTCTGCTTGTAACTGATGCCATTTTTTTCAAACTGGAAGAAAAGGTAACTATCCATTAAAATTTGACGATATGTCTTTAATATAATTCGATGTAGTCTCCGTTGTACCCGGTTGATGTTAACCTGGCTTTAAATCATGCAAACGCAAGATAATGGAGGAAAAACGTAACTGCTTGGAACTGAAGTCCACTGAAATGCCAACTTATTTCAAGGTTTTCCGGAGTGATGGACAAAACTGATCGACTGGGGATGGCGAACTTGTACTTATCGGAAAGCTTATATTTTTCCGCTTAGCATGGCGTATATGCCATAAAAATCAGAGAAGAAATGAAATACTTACGGCTGTTTTTAAGTCTCAGGCGATGAAAATGTTGACACATTTGTCTTGGGTTTGTAGCCTGTATGACATCACAGGTCACGTGGTATTGCCACACTGTGATAGAAAATCAGTTTAATAGTAAAGACAAATTATTTGCCTGTTTTATCGATTTTCGAAAGGCGTACGATTTAATTGATAGAAATGCGTTGTGGTCTAAACTGATAAAATCGCGTATAGATGGTAAATAACTAACGGTTTTAAAATCAATGTATTCGGAAGTTATGCTTTGTGTGAGACATATAGGTACATTGTCTGAATTCTTCGCTAGTAAGGTCGGATTATTACAAGGGGAAATAACCTCCCCAATAATGTTTTCCCCTTTTCTTAATGACATAGAATTGCACCTACATAGTTATCTAAATGCCGGTATAACCCTCGATCAGCTGACTATATACCTTTTACTATTTGCAGACGACGCAGCTGTTTTATCCGAGACTGCATTGGGTCTACATAAATCGCTTGATAGTCTAACTCAAAACTGTTCTAAATGGAATATATCGATCAATATTGACAAAACAAAAGTTATTGTATTTCATAAAGGGGGGCGTCTCAAGGAAGACTATAAATGGGATATTAGTGGAAATGAAGTTGAGTTGGTTAATACATTTAATTACTTAGGAATAGTTTTTTCTAGTGGTGGATCATTCATACATGCCACTAAAACATTGGCCGGTAAAAGCCTTCGGGCGATGTGATCGTTAGTTAATATTACAACAGATATGGAGGTCCCAGTTGATATTATGCTGAAACTTTATTATTCATACGTCGCTTCAATACTGAATTATAATTGTTAAGTGTGGGATTTTAACAAGGCTGAAAACCTTGAACGAGTCCACAGAAAAATCTGCAAGTGGTTAATTACTGTAAAATGGTCAACAAACTCGCTAGCTTTATACTCAGAACTTAATAGATTCAAACTTTACATAAATAGGCAGATCCGTATAATTAAATATTGGTTAAAACTGTACGGGCCGAAAACATCTAACTGTATATTATCTACCATAGTTGCTCACCAACGTAGAGAAATAACGAGAAACAGTGATGTTAATAACTGGTCAAATAAGGTTAAACATTTGCTAGAGTCGTCAGGTTTTTCTGACATTTGGTTATATCCCGAATCCGTTTTAGTGAATAGGTTTATACTTATAATTTCCCAACGATTTAAAGATATATATGTCAATCAATGGCAAGCCAGCATCCAACTATCCCCTTCAATATATTTGTAAAGATCATTTAAGACGGATTTCGCTCGAGCAGGGTAATTGGACTTATTAGAAACCAAATCATTTCGACAATCAATTGCCAAACTAAGACTTTCATCCCATAATCTAATGATAGAAAGTGGTAGACATAGACAAATTGACAGAAACAACAGGAAATGTGAGCTTTGTACTTTAAACGATTTAGAAGATGAATACCACTTTGTTATAATTTGTCCATTTTTTACCCAAATAAGAAATAAATACATTGAAAGATACTACGTTAATCAACCAAATGTATTCAAATTTACAAAACTGATTGATTCTACAAATAAAAAAACCCTAACCAAACTTGCTCTTTATTGTAAATATGCTTTTAAGATGAGAAACCAATATATGTCGAATACCAATAACGGATGTACTAATATGATAAGATTTGTATCATATATCTATTATTTTATTTTATTTTTTGAATTATACTCTCTCACCATCTAAAATAGTAATTTTCAAAAAAGGTACTGTTATTTTTCAAAATGGTAGTTATATGCTGTCATTCATGTATGTTAGTCTGGTTTTCCCAACTTGGATCCATATCAGTATCTAACTTGGTTAAACAAGATTCATTATTTAAGGAAAATCAACAAAATAACATAACCATCAATTAATAAATGTATTTACTTTGTTTGGAAACTATAAATTGAATGATTTTCATTACCATAAATTACATACATATGTATGTTAATTATGTATGCTATGCACAATGAGCTTATATGCTTGTGTTGTAAATAAACTTCTGTTCTGTTCTGATATCATCATTATACAAGCCTATTTTAGAATAATCAGATGGTATTTTACTGTTTGAGAGAAAAATAGCCGGCTTGTCACTGACTATCCCGAATGCTATATGTATATAGCGGGTGATTTGAACGCAAGAACAAGTGACTTATCCGATTTTATACCGGATGACTCACTTGATTTTGTGTTTAATACGAATATGTTTGGTAAATCGCTGATAGAACTTTTCTGTACGCATAATATGCACTTTTTAAATGGACGAATGTTTGATGAAGCGGAGGGCCATATTACTTGTATAGCAAATGGCGGTCACAGTCTTGTTGACTATCATATTGCCTCGTCCGAATTATTTCCCTTTGTATCGTTTTTCAAAGTTGAAAAAAATGATGATTCAGATCACTTCCCTGTCTCAGCTATTTTAACTTTCAAACATAAGGAAAAATTAATTTAAATTCTTCCGATGATTCTTCTCTTAAAGATTATGATCATTATAGGTGGAATGAAAATAAAAAAGACAATTCAGAAATAAATTTACTGAAAAACTACAAGGTGTATATGTCGATCTTGTATCAATTATTGATACTGATGTAAATAATGCTGTCTCATGTATTCTTGATTTATATAAAAAACTCTGCAATTTGTATGCGGGTGAACAAAAAATTAAGTAGCGATGCAAATACTGTTCAACCACAGTGGTGGGATTCTGACTGTAATGTTGCTAAACACAAAAAGTATTCGTTTTTAAGAAGATATCGCTCTTCAAATAACCACAGTGACTTTATAAACTATAAGGTTTCTCGTAACAGATTTAAAGCTTTATGTCGTAAGAAAAAAATTCATTTTCAATCTCAGAAAAGACACTCTCTTATAAGTGTAAGTAATAAACCAAAAGAGTTTTGGTCTATGGTAAAAGGCACATTATTGACAAATAAAACAGTGAATACATGTACAGTATCTAGTAATGAATGGCTAGTATATTTTTTAATATGTACTCTTTAAAAACAATGATACTTGTACTCCCGTAGAAGATAATCCAATTTATTATAATGAACAAATGGACTTCTTATTAAATTCTGAAATATCTCCAGAGGAAGTACGAAGAGGTCTAATAAAATTAAAAACTGGCAAGGCACATGGTAAAGATGGCATATCAACTGAATTTTACAAAAATACTCTGCAAGAAATTAGTCCAATCTTAGTGAAACTATTCAACAAAATACTTGAAACGGGAATATTCCCAGAGTCATGGTCTGAAACTTTAATATTACCAATCCATAAATCTGGTTCTAAAAATGATCCAGGTAACTACAGAGGGATCTCTCTTCTTAATAGTATGAATACAATATTTTCATTCATTGTGAATGACCGTTTAACGACCTGGTCGAACCAGTTCGAAATTATAGACGAATCACAATCGGGATTTAGGGCCGGATATTCTGCGATTGATAATGTCTTCTGTCTTCAGAGCAAGGTTCAAAAGTATATATCTAAGCCTGGTGGTAGATTTTATGTACTTTATGTTGATTTCCAAAAAGCTTTTGACTCCTTGAACCATAACAAACTCTGTACATGTCTAAACAAAAAGGGTATAACTGGAAAATTCTTCAAGATTATTATATCGATGTATTCAAATATAAAGTCGAATGTAAAAATAGACTCAAAATTGACGCATCCTATTCTATGTAACATGGGATTGAAACAAGGTGACTCAAGTTCTCCAATAATGTTTAATATCTATATAAATGAATTGTGTACTTATGTTAAACAAACATGTAACACGGGCATTATCATAACAAATGATATTCCTGATATATTTTGTTTATTATTTGCAGACGATGTAGCGAATTGTGCGGACACTGCCGTCAATTTGCAAAAGCAACTAAATACCATAGATAAATTGTGTATAGAAACAGATATGGTAGTTAACCTTAAAAAGTCTGAAATAATTGTTTTTAGAAACGGAGGCCCATTAAGAAAGTATGAACGTTGGGTTTATAGGGAGAACATATAAAAGTAACTTCAACATATAAATTTATGGGTTTACTTTTTATACCAAAGTTATCCTGGCATTCAGCAACAACAAAACTTGCAGCACAGGCCCGTAAGTCTCTTTATCAAATCAAGCGATTTGAAAAACTTTTTGGTAAATTTTGTCATAAAGAATATTTTAAAATTTTCGATTCTATGGTTATTCCAATACTTACATATGGGTCAGAGATTTGGGGCTATGAAACTAAAAATTGTGTAGAACAAATCCAGACAAAATTCTGTAAAAACTTTCTTGGTATCAATTCGTCTGTAAATGACGCAATGGCATTGGGTGAATGTGGGAGATTTCCTCTAGCTATAAATTACCACATTAAATTTATATGGATCCTAACAGATATCCAAAACAGTGCTATTTAATGCCTAAGAAGTATGATGATATTGGTAGAATTAATCGGGTTACAAAAGTTAGAGAATTTCTGTTTAAGTATGGCATTGGTTTTGTGTGGCTTTCGCAAGAGGTAATGAAACTTATTTCATAAAACAAGTACAACAAAGATTAAAAGACTGTTCCTTTCAAATGTGGCATAATGATATAAATACTTCTTCAAGGTGTGATTTGTACAAACATGTGAAAACATTATAAAATGTTGAAAAATATTTAAATTTAGACATTAAACCCTACTATAAACGTTCTATGTCGCGTTTTAGATGCTCAAGCCACAAACTTAACGTTGAACTTGGTCGTCATTTTAATATTGAAAGAGAAAATCGAATTTGTGTATATTGCTTTATGCAAAAAGATGCCTTAGTTATCGAGGATGAGTTTCATGCCTTCTTTGTTTGTGAAAAGTTTAAGATTATTAGAGATTTGTATCTAAATACGTGGTTTAATTCGTTACCAAGCTTACAGAATTTGTATTGTCTTCTTCAAAATGAAAATCCATTAGTTATTAAAAATATAGCCATTTATGTTTCAAAGCTTTTTGAAGAAATTTAATTGTGCACATTACTACATTGTAAATTGAATGTAATATAATATGTATGTATTGTGGGCCGGAGGCCTAATTACGCAAATAAACTATTGTATTGTATTGTATTTAGTCAAACAGCTCCAGAGTTTTTTCCATGACACAATTGTTGTTGTTTGTTGACGCTGTTTACCCTCGTACTCGGCATTATGTGTATGTGCGTTCATTTATGTCATTAACTTTACCTGGTGTTTAATTTCAGACAATGAACCATCACATTGAAATGTTCCTCTGTATAAGAAAGGGGCTTGTGTGAGTGCTAACGAGTTATCATATTTGTAATATTTAAATTTACAGAAACAAATACTTCAATTTGATTCATTAACATTGTTGTTTTATCACATTTGTGCACGAAGTTAACACAGGGCAAACATTCTTAGATTTTATGAAATGGTAACCAGATGACCCGACACCCAGATGACCCGACCCATTTCGGCTAAGTCGATACCTTTTTCAGCTAAGCCGACACCACACGGAAAAGATCGAATCGAGCCGACACCTCATTTAAGAAAGAGCATTATTAGACATAGCACGAAACTGCTTGTTGACGTGTACGCACCTCAAAACCACAATTAGCACAATTATCTGCCATGACAGGATGCACATATACAACATACCACTGATCATACAGTTTTCAAATAAACAATTAGCAATATCACAATTTGAAGTTAATCCAAGCACATTTGTTTATTGATATAACTAATTAGTTGACGGACAGAAGCCCGCGACTTCAATTTTTAATAGCTTTTCGTAAATGACATGGGAGGAGAAATTATTATTAGAAAAAACAAATTAAAATGTCTTGAACATATTACAATTGCGTTTGTTTAAAAACACTATGTTATGACACATCTAAAATGAAATAAATATTCCGATGTTGTGCATTTTTTTTATTTTGACTCGCATTTATGTTTTTTTTTTTTTATTTACGAAGACAAAACAGTCCCTTTTAGCTAGACTGAGATACTTTATTTTCATATACTACACGTAATCAAAACGTCCCACAGTCTAATTTGTTTACATACGCGCACCTGCTAGCAGCAGACTGTTATGTGTCAATATCGAGTTATGACACATCTAAAATGAAATAAATAATCAGATGTTTAAGTATTTGCAGTTTCTTTATTTTTTTTGACTCGCATTTATGTTTTTTTGTCTTATTTACGAAGACAAAAGAGTCCCTGCTAGACTTGTTGCAGACTGTCTTGTTTTTCATTATTTCACAGGAAATAAGCAGTTAAAAAAACGTCCGCTCCGTGTTTTCCCGTTTAAAAATACCGTGGAATTTCCTCTTGCTATTTGAATTTGTGGATTCAATTCGGCATTCTCTAGCACTATCGACTCATTACATTCATGTATGCGTGAGTGTAAGGAACAACAACTCTGGGAAGGAGATTGTCAATTCGGTTGTAGTGATAACGTGATAAATATACAGCGATATTGTTAGATTTACTGGGTTACTAACCCAATAGATTTTACAATGCAAAATAACGAAAAATCTCCGCAATATTAATAGTGTGCATATATTGTAGTACATCAGTCAGCAAATCCCAATGCCTTACATGCAAAAACATCAAGGTAATAGCAATTTTTAATTTTTTTTTTTTTTTTTTCGCTTTTTTCTCATATGGGATTCAGTCCCTTTAAAATCTCTTCAATTTCTAAAAAGACAAGTATAATCTAGAAAGGACTTGTCTGGCATGACTTCATACCATAATTTGTCACGTGACCAACGAAAATTCGATTTGGTCTCGCGACTGAGGTAAGTTTAAAGCCTTAACAAACTTATTCAGTATATGATCCCTACGATTTTGGAGACAATGGGTCAAAGGTCAAGGTCAGAGGAGCTTTAAAGTTTGAACTCGTTTCAACCCAATACCTCAAGAAACCTTTGTCCCAGAGTCTTCAACCGTGTCAGGATGATTGGACTGGTTGAGTAGATGATACTTATTGGTTTAGAGGCAATTGGTCAAAGGTCATGGGCTATTAAAGTCGAATCTATTTCTGCCAAATATCTCAGGAAACCTTTGACACGGAGTCTTTAAACTTCACAGGATGATTCCGACAGAAGTTGACCCCAGGGTCCGAGGTAAAATAGGTTTATGATCAGTGTCTCAAGAATCCTTTCACACAGAGTCTTTAAACTTCGCTTGATGATTGATGCACCCTACTGATTTCGGGCAAGGTCGGATAGGTTGTTCAATTCAAAGTGGTTTCCGATGAGTCGATGACATATATTGTCTACAACTTTTATTTTTATTTTATTAAACACGACATTTTGACCTTGTTTTAGAACTGACAAGGCCCATATTTAAAAGTACCAAGATCAACTGTCCAGACAATATCTTAGCATTTGCTGCCTCTTAGAGTATCCACAAGGTTCGTTTAAATTAGTTTTAGTTTTTAATTTGATTTCCTTTTTTTTAGCCGACATAAAAAATGTGAACAGAGCCTTGGTATCATATAGACAAACATTCTGACAATTTTCATCACTCAAATTTAATTTAGATTTTGACCAAGCGACCTAGTTTTGATCCGGCATGACCACAAAAATAATGCGGCCTCTAGAGAGCCCACAATTGTTTACTTAAATTTGACCTAGTAGCCTATGTTTTACCTGACATGACACTCATTCAAACATCAACATGTTGATATTGAAAGTAAATGCAGAGTTGACAACAATCATGGAAAATAAGATTGATTGGGGTTTAACGCCGTTTTTAACAATTTCTCAGTTATATCAAGGCGGCCAGTTCACCTACTCATGTATTTCCTGCTTTCTCACACCAGTACTCCACACAACAATCTTCCCAAGCAACTGGTTGCTTTTCCACATAGACTTAGCCCATTGGTGGAAGACGAATAACACATGTCGCATTGACTTTTGTCAATCGTCGGAAAGAAAGTTGGCCGAGCCGGGATTCGAATTCACAACCCCTGGATTGGCAGCCCGCGTCGCTACCAACTGAGCTACCGGGGCTCGGCATGGAAAATAAGAACTCGCTCTTTTTGTAAACGTTTAAAACTATAAATAAATTCGATAATGGCTAAATAACCAAAAACAACGTCTTCGCAATAACATACAGATATTTGTATGACAATGTTTGAAAGTTAAGTATTTAGAAAAGCTTATGCTCAACTTTACACGTTGTTATGATTAAAGTAACGCCTCTGTTTATTTGTTTTGATAATGCAAAGTGTGAATTTATCAAAAAATGAATTTAATCGAAATAGATTAATGTTCGGGCAAATATTAAAATAAATTATGAATAAAATTAAGATCAAAGGTTGGTGTAAATGTAATGGAAACTTCAGTAATCAAATTATCAAGAAAATATAAGAAATGTTCTTTTATCGAAATGTATGTGGTACTTGAAAGATGGTGATGTGTGATTGAAAGTCATGTTATTCCTTAATGTTTATCCTTCTAAATTGATACTGCGATTCAATTACGATCCTTAACTTCTGGCATGTTCTTCTATGTTCATGTAGTAATTAATTATTGCTATACATTGTACATTGAAGCAGCCACGTCTTGAAATGTGGGGTCTTTTTTGCCTGCGTACAGTGAAGAGTAAATACTGGAATTGATTCGTTATTATTTCTTTCTTATTATGCAAGAAAACAGTCACAGCGTATATCTCGGATATTCCATCAGTGGTCTTTCGTCAGAATGTTTCCTTTCTCCAATATCAGTGGTCATTGGTATTGAATTCAAAACGTATACTGCAAAAAGTCAAATTGAGCATAGCGAAAGGAGAGAATGACGTTAATCCTTCCCCTCATATAGACGCTTTCTGACGCCTCTGCAGTAGACGGCTTTTTGAAAACATAGTGACAAAAGGAGAAATTGCTCAAAACGAGCAATTTCTCCTTTTGCCACAATGTTTTCCACTTTTAGTCATAGGTTATCCATTCAATTATAGAGATTTTCTATTATTTGACAAAATATGTTAAAAGTAGTCTCCTGCAGATTTCAATGTCGTATGAGGGAAAGGGTTAAATGGGACCAGTGATGTACATGTATACATTTTAATGTTAATCACACATAACTAGAATTGCATATATACATATAAACAGCAGTTGGTGCTTCTGCAGCAAGCCAATTTAGCAAGCATTTCAAGACTATGAGAAATTGCTTCATATGATCAATTTCTCCATTTCCTACACCATTTCTAACACTCTATTTAAACATTATTTTCGCATTTTCAGATATTTCCTGTGTTCAAAAGTGGTTTAAATATCACGTTACTGGTAAACATAATACCGTAATATATATCAAATATGGGGGTAGATTAACCCAAATCAAAGCCAGACAATTTGCCAGATATATATTTATCAGGGATTTATGTGGTACTACAAACATGTAATATCAAAGTAAATCTAGTGCGATATATTTCCTGTTTCCAATATCTGATTTAGCCTCATCAAGTAAAAAGTGGTGTCGCTGCGAACAAATGAGCAGCGCTCTGCTGAGTGCAGACACAAACCGTAAGACATTGGCGATCAGTGTAGAACCAGATCAGAGAACATATCCGTGCAGCCTGATCTGGTTATACACTGTTCGCAAGTGAGTCATAGAATATTCCAAGAAACTTCTGTAAATCAGTATTAATTTGGTTTTTAGCGTGGAGGTGGTAGGTGTTTTTTCACACGTGTAATAATTACGTTAAGGTTAGATTTCCCGGAATACTCTCAGATACTACGGGACACCGTATCGCCCGAGTCCTCAATGTCGACATATATTTAAATCGTTCTGGATGTATCTTCTATCAAAAGGTAAATCGTTTTTCTCAATGGATTAACGCCGAATACACATCAATGGGAAGTAAATTGTGTGACCAGGGACGTAGATAAGATTTTATCTACGTTCCTGGTGTGACACACAAAACCCAAAGTGTGCCAGACGCGATTCAATATAAATTAACAGTGTCTCCGAAAACATAAAGATGTTTTTTTTCCGACGTAGCTGTATAACATTACTTTTGACCTAGTTATTTTAACCAATGAAATGTTGTAAATTAAGTTCAAGAGGCCTCCAGTAAGGTGGAGAGCCGCACAACACGTGTCATTGGAAAACTATAATTTACTATATCAAGTACATGTACACTGGTCTATTCATTTACTTTGGCATATACAATTTAAGGAAAACAATTGAAACGTAGACAAAACACTCATCTGGTCTGTTATAGTTCTTTATCATTTTATTTTTAAGTTCTTACACATGACCAGATTATATGTGATTATTTCAATGTCAAACCAATCATTAATATCATGGATGAAACAGGAATATCTCAAAACGAGCATTGTATTCCCTCATTTCCTTTCTTCTTTGTCTTCTAGATACACTTCTAAATAGTCAAAATGGGTTTAACCCTTGATGTTAAAATACGCCAGTTTTACACCCAAGTTCATCAAAGATAATGCATTATGATGTCAGCCGTCATGACAATGACATAATGTAATGGATTAAATAATTAGACAATCAATCAGTTTTGTTTTATTACATACTTTTCAGTGGTTGACAACCAAATAAACTCTCTGTTTGAAACATTTACGATTATCAAGTGATAAGTTTAAATGTTTATCCTACCTTTATTCAGTCTCTACTACCTCCGCTTCGCTGGTGTACACCGGTAGAGCCTCCGCCTCGTGTACGACAGGCCGTGAATTCGATCCCCGACAGGGTCATACCAGGGACGTAGATAAGAGGGAAGGGCAACTACACCTGTACACCTGTTATCTGGTTAAAATATCACATAAAGAAATAAAATTATCAAAATTTTCACATTTTGTAGCAAATAAAACTTTGAAGTCACATTTGGCACATAAACAAAACATACATATTCTGAAAGCTTCAAATTTCAACTAAAGTTAGAGATACAATGAACAACTGGAATTTCTTTGTATTTTGAACAATGACTGGTTTAAAAGACACAGATATTGGGATTTCTGAATTATATTATTTTTTCCCAAAAATGAATAGACTGACATTTTTCATAAGAACAACATATTATCAAAATATTTAGTATATTAAAATATGTTTATCTCCTGCAATAGAAGAATGTTTAAACTTTCAGAAAAAGGATATTTTAGTATACAATTTAGACGATTTAGTTGCTTATCCCTCTTATCTACGTCCCTGGTCATACTAAACACTTTAAACAGGGTAGTTATGACTTACCCTCATTGGCGCTCTGATATCGGTGTTATTAGCATTACGACTGACTCGCTGAGAAGTGTCAGGGGAAATAGACCAGGAGCACTGGTAATTAATCCAGGGAACGCCGTGATATAATTGAACAAAATGTTGAAAGCAGCGTAGTACAATCTATATACACTGCAATCACAAATATAAAAGCGACTTGAAAGCATTGTGGCAATCACAGGCAAATTTCTCCTTTTGTTACACTGTTTTCAAAGGCCGCCTGCAACAGCAGACGGGTCACGATAATGCCAAAAAGGGATAATCTATATACTTGAAAATATTATCATTGAACAGAGATGGAAACGTTCTGGCAAAAGTAGAAATTGCTTATCGATTTATCTTTGTGTCACAATGTTTTGAAAAGTTACTCGTTGCAGACGAGTCGAACAGCGTCTGCATATGGGAAAAGATTTAGTTGTCTCCTTTGATATCCTATATCAGAATATACGATAGCTCGAGAAGTCAGTCCGCTTGAAACTAATGGTGCTTTCTGAACAATTGGAGAACTACTGGTGCTCGAGAAACTTATGTAGCAATATCGTTCTAGTGCAGACCTAGTTCACACTGGATACAGAAACTTTTGAACTTCAGAAGGCTAATTATTATTAGTACTATTGGTTGATACTGCGCCACAAGACGGTGCAGTAAACATTTCTCGAAGCATACTCACAGCACAATTGTTTGGTCTTGGAAGAGGTTGGAACTGTGAGGGAAAAGTTCTTTTTCTTTTAAATAAAAAAATGGATTAATTTGAGATAGTGGAAAAGGGTTGTGTTTTCGTTAATGCATTTTACAGTAAGTAGGATGTGAACGTTTATCCAAAAATACTTTCAGAATACATTGTACGTGTACGGAATACAGGACGATCAACATCATGGATATTCCTAAATGTTGATAGTGTAAATTAAATTGATTTCCTCTCTTCATCATTTTCTTTTGCGATTCGCTTTTTTTGTTAACGTTTTACTTACTTCTCTTGCCATACAAGCTTTCAATATCTTTTTTTACGATTGAGTTTCATACAAATCTGCAGTAAATGATATTGAAAACATGACACAAATGGAAACTATATGTAACTGGAAATATAATTTTCGAATAAAGTTGAAAACTTTGTGGCAAAAGCTGAAATAACTCATCATGAACACTATTTCTGTATTTTCAAAATGCTTTAAAAAGGGCGACATATGTTTCAAAATGCTTCTATATGTGGGATAGGGTCTATATCAACATACGGTTACTACAGAAGTCATATTAGGGAAATTGTAAATCAATCAAAGTGTTAGTACAGTTTTTTTTATTTTATAGAATAAACAGTTAACTGGATAGTTCCATACACGTCAGCTTCGAAATTAATTTAAGAGTAGGGGTTGGGAACTAGGAACTGGTAATTTAAATATAATGTTGATGATAATTAAGAAAAAATAGTCGGGAAAGAATATGAGCCGTTCCACGAGAAATCCAACATTGTGAAATCTGCTAATGTATCGACCCGGATCAGCATAAACATGCCACGCAGGCTAACCCGGACAGACACTTTTTGCCTCATGTGGATTTTCTGTATCAGGAATAGTTACTCTTTACCTCTATCCCCCTGAGACGGAATGTGACGGACCGGATTAGACTGTGCGGACTGCGCAGGCTGATCTGGGTCTATATATTACGCAGAGTCCTTAATGTTGGTTTTCTCGTGTGACGGTTCATATATTTTGCTCGTTTAGAAAATATTTTCTCTGGGCCCTGGACATTACCAAAGGTCGGCGACAATCCAAAGTATGTATCGGAGATATATATATATATATATATATATATATATATATATATATATATATGAGCCGTTCCACGAGAAAACCACAATAATGAACTCTGCGTAATATATCGACCGAGATCAGCCTGCGCAGTCCGCACAGCCTAATCCGGTCAGATACATTCCGTCTTAGGGGGATAGAAGCATAGAGTGATAATTCTTGAACTAGAAATTCCACAAGAGGCGAAAAGTGTATGTTCGGATTCGCAAGCGCAGAGTCCACAATGTTGGTTTTCTCGTGGAATGACTCATGTATAATAACTCACGACAGTTCCATTGAGAAGTACCTTTTCGAATAGCTTACGGATTGATTTCATTTTCCTTGTGTCCATTCTTCAACTTTTATTGTCTATCAGATGTCTACTATTCCATATAGCCGAGCCCCGGTAGCGACACGGGCTGTCAATTAAGGGGTTATGAGTTCGAACCCCAGTTCGGCCAACATTCTTTCCGACGTTTGACAAAAGTCCCTGTGACAAGCGTCATTCGTCTTCCATCAATCGTCATTGTGGAAAAGTAGCCAGTTTGTAATATGTGGAGGACTGGTATTATAAAACCAGGAAACACATCGATAGGTGAATTGACCACCATGCATGATGTTTCTATAACGGCGGAAACCCCCAAGCAATCAAACTATCAGAAAAATTCTAAACACACCGTCACAGATTTAAATGAAGTCACACTTTTACATTATATACAGTAGACACTCGAGGGACCTTTCTTTAATTTAACCCTTTCACATTGCAGACGACTTTTGTCGTATCCGCAGCAGACGACATTTGAAAAAAATTGTGGCAAATGAAGAATTGCTCATAATGATTATTCGATGATTATAATTAAATTTATAGAGATATTCAATATTTTAGCCTAGATGTTTTCATTTGTTGTATGTGGGAAAGGGTAATATCCAGTAGACGCCTATATAACCTTTTTATAATTTAAATCATCCATAGAAAATAATGATTTACCAGTAGTGTAGATAGATCGTAAACGGTGATATTTTGTGAATACTAAAACGATCCAATTAAATATTATACAACATTTTAAATAATTGACTAGTAAAAGTGTGTTCCGGTGTTTCATAAATGAATGAAAACAAATAGTTTGTCATAGCATGACTGTGTTCAGTGGTGTTAGAATCCTTAATTGACGATTCTCACTTGTTTTGCCCCAGGATTTTTGCCTAAGTTAGCACTCATAAAATGGATTTCGAAGACATCGTGGACAATGGCAGCTTGTCAAATTCAACGTTTGAGAATTTTACGTATGACTACCCGTATATGGTGGAGCCACCTCTGGCCGAACTCATACCCGTGTCCATCGTGTACGGGGTCACACTGATAATGGGCGTGGTGGGAAACATACTGGTCATCTTTTCCGTGACCAGGTACGAGCAGATGATGACCACGACGAACATGTTCCTTTTGAGTTTGGCGTCGGCGGATTTACTGCTGGTCATCGTGTGTGTTCCAGTTAAGGTAGGATGTTCTCTAGTCTATTTTCTATTTAACCACAGATACCAGTAAAGTAGCCAAAGAGGTTTAAACACATTCGTTTTCGTATTTTCCTATAAGATTTACTTGTGAATGTTTTCTTTTCACGTTTTACTATTACACCAACAAGGTACGTTGATAATTATACTTCGTAATAACGTTGTATTATATTCTTCTTCGTACCTTAGTGTATAACCGGTCATGTCATAAGATGAACCGAGTCAAGGACAAATCAATGGCTGTAATGATCACATTATATACGGTGTAACCCCTCACAGCGGTACCCCATAACGCGCAAAAACATCTTTAAATCAACATTTGAGCCGTACCGTGAGAAAAATCAACATTATGGACTATGTGTAATGTATCGAAGCCAGGAAACATATGTATGAGGACTGCCACCGTTATATGAACATTTGTTGAAAAAGGCTCTAAATCCCAATCAATAAAATCTTCTTAACATAGATCTGGCGTTTACACGGGAAATGCCAGTCAGGGAATTGATAAATATTTCTAGGGAATCTAATTGTGACTAAAGGATAGTGTTTATCTGTATAAAATCGTGACACAAGGAGTGTGTTTATCTGTTTAAAACCAACAACAAAAGGTCAAACGCTTTTTTTACACTTTCCCACATAATCAAACCCGCAGAAGGCGATGTTCGAAACACGTGGGCTAAACTATGGAATTTCGCTAATATAAGTACATATTATAGTATTGAAATAAAAATGTAAACATTGTTGCAAAATGATAAATTGCCAATTATGAGTAATTACTCCTGTTGTCTTCAAAAATCTTCCCAGTCATGGACATGCATCACGATGGAATATGTGTCGGAGAGTGTTTAGCGTATAATTAGAGTATTAATTAAATAAACCGTATCTAGTCAATTGGGGTCTTAATGTCCTCCGTGAAGTTCATTCCCTGCTCCCTGTCCTTTATTCCAGACAAATTGGTTTTGTTGGGGTTTCTACGTCATTTTCAAAATTATTTCAGTTATTTCGCGGCGACAGTTCATTTATTCGATGTCGATGCACAGATTCGCACTAGTCCACCATGTACGCAGGTATTTTAAGGTTCGCGTATTATTTATGTGGGCGATGAGGACTCTGGTGAGAGTGTGTCGATGCACAGAATCGCACGAGTCCACGCTGTACGGAGGTATTTTAAGGTTCGCGTATTATTTATGTGGGCGATGAGGACTCTGGTGAGAGTGTGTCGATGCACAGAATCGCACGAGTCCACGCTGTACGGAGGTATTTTAAGGTTCGCGTATTATTTATGTGGGCGATGAGGACTCTGGTGAGAGTGTGTCGATGCACAGATTCGCACTAGTCCACGCTGTACGGAGGTATTTTAAGGTTCGCGTATTATTTATGTGGGCGATGAGGACTCTGGTGAGAGTGTGTCGATGCACAGAATCGCACGAGTCCACGCTGTACGGAGGTATTTTAAGGTTCGCGTATTATTTATGTGGGCGATGAGGACTGGTGTGAGTGTATCGATGCACAGATTTGCACGAGTCCACGCTGTACGCAGGCGTATTAAACCTTTTTACTTCATACAACAAATCTGCAGCAGACGACTTTGAAAACATCTTGGAAAAAATATGGAAATTCTTTTTAAATTGAAGAACAATCATTGAATAAAGTTGAAAACAATGTGGCAAAAGTAGAAATTGCTCATTATGAACAATTTCTAATCTTGACCCAATGTTTTCAAATGTCGTCTGCAGCAGAGGCATCAGAACGCGTCTATATGATGTGGGAAAGGTTTAAGACACTAAATCGCGCCTTGGATATAAAGAACAGTTTTGTTTCCAATTGATTCAGTCGAACAATCACATATCCACGTTACTGAACTCTTTGTAAGCTAATGGCGGATTATGCAAAACAGTTCGGATCCAATTCAAGCCCCACAAAACGAAAGGCCTAATCTTCGATCCAAATTGTTTAACACTCAGATTCGTCTTCAGAAAAAAAAACTTGAAAAAAAAAAAAATTAGCAGACGACAATATAGCGGACGAAATTATCTTAGCGTGTAAAGAGTTAATTACAACATCCTTACATTTTACACATTCCTTTCGTCCAGAAGGCATCCCACATATAATTCTGATTTAACCCTTTCCAACATACATCAAATGTGCAGCAGACGACTTTGAAAACATATGGACAAACAAATGAAAACTGAGAGTTTGATTGTTTAATAGAGTTGAAAACACAACACTGTGAAAAAGGGAGAACTACTTTTCTTTTGCCACAATGTTTTCAAAGGGCGTCTGCCGCAAAGGTGTCAACAAGCGTCTGTACGTGGGAAAGGATTAACATTTTCCACATATAAACGCCTTTTGCAACATTATTTTCAACTCTATTTGGGGATTATACTATCATTAATAGAGAGTTTTCATATTTAAGTGTAGATGTTTCTCAAGTCGCCTGCTGTAGATTTCTTATATATATGTGGGAAAAGGTACAAGCACGGTACTATTCGATACATTCATGCGAATATATTTGCTTACCCGGTAGTGTTTGTACATTCATATATTTAGACATATGAGCCGTCCCGCGAGAGAACAAACATCGTGTACTCTGCGTAAAGTATCGCCCCGGATCAGCCTAAGCATGCCGCGCAGTCTAACCCGAACAGACACTTTTCGCCTCCTGTGTTTTTTCTGTTACAGGAATCATTACTCTATACCTCTATCTCCCTGAGACGGAATGTGTCGGCCATAGTGTTGGCTTTCTCGCTGGACGACTCATATAGGTTACTGTTTAGTTTATTTAGTTATGTTGGGTATTAAAGTCATTGTTGACTACGTCCATTTATATAATCTGCCCATTCGTACTAAAATACTTTAGTGGTGAGAATGAGCACAATTTCAGGAAATGCTTACGACCTCAGAAAAGGCTTTTTAAATAAACCGATAAAGATATTCCAACATCGATGCTTGACTCCGGTGAAGTCTTTATAGAAAAAGAGAATTTAGATAAATACAGATAATTTTGTCGAATCTGCAGCAGACGACTTTGAGAACATTGTTGCAAAAGAAGAAAATGTTCATGATAAGCATTTTCTTTGCGACACTCTTTTCTACTTCATTCAAAAATCTAACTGTCATTTGAAGATATTTTCAGAAATTTTCCCTAGTCGTTTTCCTAGTCGCCTGCTGCACACATATACTCTATACATCCTCACATTTAGCATGTAAATGCATGGCATCGAACTATGTGTTTAACCGGGATGAGCGTTGGGAAAAAATCGCTTGAACTAAATTATGTCATAGGCTGACGCTTGCATAGAACAAACATATTGACCTGAGTTGTTGTTGATATGGTAATTGATAAACCAGAATATATTTGAAAATAATACGAAAACAAACACGTCATTATGTGTAGTTAAAAACAAACTGGC
>JASEVX010000001.1:138847686-138923539 GCA_031761405.1 Serripes groenlandicus
TCAGTCCATCAATATCAACAATTTTCACACATGAAACTTACTTAGTGTGTAGATTCTGATAACACGGAGTACACAGTAAAGCATGTAGGTGGATATGATCAATGTAGACCAAGATCAACCTGCGCATCCGCACTGTTGATCTGGTCCTGCGCTGCTCGATAATTTGTCACCAAAGGTTTCAGTCAGATCAGAATACATGGATGCATATGAACATCATTATCTGTACTGTACTTAGTACTTACCATGTTTGAATGTGGGAAAGGGCTAATGACTATAGTCTCCAAAACGCAACAAACAACTGTTTTAAACTTTTATTTGTATATAGTGTAAATATCTTTTCAATACAGTATATGTTTACAAAAGTCGTGAATATATTTCATCTTTGCCACAATGTTTTCAAAAGTCGTCCACTACAGTGGCGTGTAAAATCGTCTTTTGATATGGGAAAGGGTAAACGTCTATACGTGGGAAAGGACTAACGACTTTATTCTCCAAAATGTAACATACAATTTTTGAACTTTTATCAATATTTACACTTTTATTTGTAGATATTGTAAATACCTTTTCAATATATGTTTTCAAAAGTCGCAAATATATTTATTAAGAGATTCAAGTACATGTACTGTATATACAGAATTCAAAGATATATATACAATGTACATGTATTGTAATTTAACAATATTTCTCTCTTATTAAAAAATGTGAGATAATCATATGTACGATAAACGTATATCCGATGTCTGCCATTTTCTATTACGAAACTTGACCTTATTGTAAACAAACACAATCTTCCACTGTTTTTCGAATAATTTGCTGAAATGGAATGAATTTTAGCAAGTTGTGTCATAAAATAATCGCAATTCGTCAATAAACGTGTACATGTACATAATCGGAAAAAAAAATACTTTTTAATAAAAGTATAACATTTTTACAGGTAAATATTGCGGTGGAATCGCGGTGATTTCAAAATAGATAAGAATAGATAAGAAGCTCGAATCGACGACATGTCAATCGCGGTGATATAATTAGCCCGTAGGCGGTATTGCGGTGATCATATAGGTTGAATTGCGGTGATTATCCGCGATGAAAAATATTTGTCCATCGTGGGATCGCGGAAAACGCGTTTTCCGCGTGAGCTGTACTGTATATAACAATATATGGCATTGATTTCTTTATTGACTTCTATCAATTGATGCATACAACATGTGGAGAAAATACGAGCATTTGTATATGCTAGCTCATATATTGTTGAAGGGCTTTCAAGGGGAGGTCAATCTCAATATCATTTGAGAAGCTGTTGTGTGACGAAAATTCAGGTATTTCAAATAAGCTTTTCTACTAGAAGAATAATGATGACATGGTATTTTGTATACATTTCCTGGTTATGCATTGCTTGATTATTAAGTACGTGTGCTTCAAATTTCTCCTGCATGTTTCCAGGAAATAAGGACATGATTAGGAAATCTGACAAAATAGTGTATTTTTAGCCCGTATTTTGGATAGGTGGGATAGAATAGACAGGGTTTGAAATTTTGTTCAGTTCTGTTGAGTTGCTAAAATGTTACATGATTTTGAAATATTGTTATATGCCATATATTGAGATATATTTTTGACATTATGATGGATGTTGTTTTTGAGAATTTCTCAAATAACATTTATTGGTGCGGACAAGCTGAAAAGTTGTAAATTTAGGGGTCCCCTGCCATCTAAAGCGGACATTGCATATACATCTGTATATATGCACACACTCTCCCGAGGCTTCACTCGTCGCCAGTATAACGAGATCTGATTTAAAAAACACGGCTTCGGTTACAGTGCCATGAATGCTATATTTTTTTTGAAGTTACTTGAGGGAAATTAGCTTTAGTTTTATTTACTCTTTACATCATCCTAATCATTTAGACACGTGTGAACACATGCCGAGATGTAGGCGTGCTAGGAAGATATTTAAAGTTATGTGATCCTGTAGTATTATCGGACAACTTGCCCATTTTTCCAGAAAGATCTGGTGTAAAGGTTTGCGGCCAAAATGAGGAAACTTGTGATTATTTGTTTCGTTTCCTAGTACGTTTCGTTATAACTGATCAAGTCAAACGCAGGAATCTGCCGTGGCCGAGAGGTTGGCATGGGGTTTAGGATCGGACATCTAGGGATGGATCCCTACAAGTTCTGAGTATGGTATATTTGTTTCCAATGGATCATGAAATTCCTTGATACAACTGAAAAACCACACTTAATACAGCCTGCAGTTCTGTTTGAAATAGCACCAGGACTTGTCTCTGCGTTGGATGGTTATAGCACTATAAGGAATGAAGATAAATAAACTGCATGCTACTAGAACCGACCATCACTCTTGTACGACCAGGAAATATCCCGATCTGCCTGAGCTTCCCTGACAGGCAATTATTCAATTTAACACAAACAGACGCTTTCTGACGCCTCTGCAGTAGACGAACTTTGAAAACATTGTGGCAAATGGAGACATTGGTCATACTGAGCAATTCCTTCATTTGCCACAAAGTTTTCAACTTTATTCAGTAATTATACTTATATTTATAAACAATTTACAGAGGTGCTTGCCCGGCTGTTTTGAAAATCGTCTTCTGCATATTTTTCGTATGTGGGAAAGGTTTATCCCTTTCCCTCATACAACATTTCTGCAGCAGATGACTTTGAACATATTTTGTCAAAAAATAGAAAATCTCTTTAATTGAATAGATAACCTATGACTAAAAGTGGAAAACATTGTTTTAAGCAATTTCTTCTTTTGTCACTATGTTTTCAAAAACCCGTCTGCTGCAAAGGCGTCAGAAAGCGTCTTTACGAGGGAAAGGTTTAAAGAGTATGCAGAATGTATATGGTCACTCTAGGACTGTCCATGTATTGAATTTTCCATTATAATCGTCACAAATGTCAAAACCGATAAATGTCGATTTCTGTTGGACGCGGTTCATATAGCCAATGAGACGTCACAGTACGTTATGAATGAACGTATTTTCTGTTTCGACTGCATATTAATGAAAAGTGATGAGTTTTTGTCGTGAACTGGAACATAGGAAGACCCATCATTGAGTTCACGTGAACGACTTTCCCAGAAATACTGATTAGTAAATATACCTATTATCGAAAGAAAAAAACCACCATTAAACTATTTACAGGAAATAGCTGAAAGGTGACCACAAATGGATAGTTCGTATTTCTAGGAATATGACAAAAGACAAATGACTAACTTGCTTCTTCGCCACAATTTAAAATTTATGACCATTAAAATATCGAAAAATATTAAAAACCTTGTCAATCTTTGCGAACTGTCTTAAAAAAAAAAAAAGACATTTATTTAGACGGCGGTTATATCTAAACTATCTTCTAATGTTCACATAAGTTATGTGGTAAAAACAACGTTCATAAAACATAAACGCCATTACAGCATAACTCAGGCATTGTCATCTTCATCAATTTAGAGACCAGACGAAATACTGTCACGGAAAAAGGAAATCCCCGTAGAGTAAGATATAATCATGGTTAGGTTACCAGTACTACTGGTCCGTTTGTCCTGACACCAGTCTTAACCCTTTCCCTCATATAGACGCTTTCTGACGCCTCTGTAGCAGACGGCTTTTTGAAAACTTAGTGACAAAAGAAGAAATTGCACAAAACGTGCAATTTCTCCTTTTGCCACAATGTTTTCCACTTTTTGTCATGGGTTATCCATTCAATTATGGACAGTTTCTATGTTTTGACAAAATACGTTCAAAGTCGTCTGCAGCAGAATTGTCGTATGAGGGAAAGGGTTAATGCTAAACACGCGATCCTGAGTTTATAGGAGGTATATCCATTAATAGATCCCGGTTATGGTAGTTATACCTGCCATACTACAGGCCTAACCTTTTGTCAGGAGTTACATATGAGTCGATGCTTGACTCAAGTTGGTCCGTAATCACCGGACACGGCTTAACTGTAATAGGGAACGCGAAAGCTTCACACTAATTTATCGGCTCTTCCACGAAATTCCCAACGATAAAACAAACTTGATGAAAATTCGGTAGAAATATGTGATTTATCACTAAATAACTGTTCCCTTAAATCACGTCCACTTGCAGACGATACATCTGCAGCAGACGAGGATTTATATAATTTTGCCACAACTATCTCTACTCTATTCGATGAATATACTTTCACTTACATAGATTTTCCATATTTTCGCCTTATTGTTGAATTCGTGTGTGTATTAGAATGGGTTAACATCGTTTGGGCGTCTAATAAGATGATGTTTATACAAAGACTCGTTGGCTAACTAGTTATACATGGCATGGAGTAAATCGAGGGCTTGGCGTGAAACGGTTGTAACTAAAAACCTATTTTGAATAGCCTGGTTTAGGGGCAATTTTGACCCCTTTGTAAACAATGCAAATTAAGGTGCCATTGCTCAGAACGAGCAATGGCGCCTACATTTCCATTGTTTACCAAGAAAAATGATTTAACGCTTATAAAGACTTAATGGACTGGTGATTAAACTTGGTAAAAAAATACCGATTTTAGTTTCAACCGTTTCACACTCAACGTCTGGATGCGCTTGATAAAGATAAGTTAACAGAGGAGGTTATGTTGTATAATTGATATTGAATGGGGTTTAACGCCGTTTTCAATAATGTTTCCGTCATATCAAGGCGACCAGTTCACCTACTCATGTGTTTCCTGGCTTTCTCACATCGATAGTCCACACACCATACTTTCCAAGCAACTGGCTGCTTTTCCACATAGACTGTTAGCCAATTGGTGGAAGACGGATGACGCCGATCACAACCGACTAAGCGTTATGAACTGTAAGCACAGTTTCGCTATAGAAAATCTCGTCATATGGACATTCGTCATAATGTAAAGATATATTCAATTTATTGACGTATAACCAATAGAAAGTAACACTAAGACTGGCTGTTTGGGGAATTCCTGTAATACCGAGAGAAATTCTTCCAAACAAATTCATTCTGCATAAAGTAGATAACTGGCAACGGCAATGTTTATTTCGATAAAGTATACCAAATTAAATGGTTAAAGTTGGACACCATGCAAGCCACTATTACTTGTTTGTTTGGGTGTATGGTGTCTTGTTAAGTTATATCACGGCGTTTCCTGGGTGTTACCAGTACTACTTGTCCATTTATCCCCACATCAGCTGTTCAGTCGTAATACTAATCATACAACTCTAGGCGCCAAGGAGGGAAAGCCATTACTCCCATTGTTAACGTTTTTGGTATGACCCGTTCGGGGATCAAACCTGCGACCTCAAGAACACGAGGCGGACGCTGAAGATGCGTTTACTTGTATATGTACTGTGAATGGTGATATCACGAGGTCTCAATGTTCCAATAGTCGGTTTAAGTCCTCATAGCATGACATGGCTTACACATAGCCATACCTAACACTATAGTCACACAGGCATCGTGCTAACCCCCTTCCCCACATGCAGCAAATTTGCAACAGGCGGCTTTGAAATAATTTAGGCAAAAATGGTAAAGCTTTTTAACTCAAAGTATAATGTTTTAATAAATTTAAAAGCATTGTGGCAAAGAAAGAAATAACTCATTTTGAGCATTGTTCTCCACTTGTCAAATTGCTTTCGATATTCGTCCCCTGCAGATGCACCAAACGGCGTCTATATATTATGGGTAGATTTAGACATCGTTGTTTGGGGGTCGTTCTTTAAAAAACAATGTTTTTCTTCGCTAGCGTTAGGTTACAATCTATTAACCCTTTCCCTCGTACGACAATTCTGCAGTAGACGACTTTGATTTTTTTTGTCAAATAATGGAAAATCTCTATAATTGAATGGATAACCTATGACTGAAAGTGGAAAACATTGTGACAAAAGGAGAAATTGCACGTTTTGTGCAATTTCTTCTGTTGTTACTATGTTTTCAAAAAGCCGTCTGCTGCAGAGGCTTCAGAAAGCGTCTATATGAGCGAAAGGGTTAAGAAACAATTATCTGAACGCAATCCTGCTATTTGTTTACTACCGTTTCATCTCTTGTAAAAATAAATATTGTTCAAACAGGACAGTTTCTGGCCTGGGGGTTTAGCCACTGGTCATAAGAGATACACCTTTTTCCGGAGTTGGCTGCCTGCTAATTGATGTGAACATACAATGCATTTTAGAAGGGTGAGATAGTTCATCATGGATTCAACAAAATTGCATTTAAAAGATTAAGATCCTCACCCTTATAATGGTGTTGGAACATCTTAAGGCCTCGAGTACTCCAATTGCTTAGACATTGATGCACCGAGAGGACAAATATGGAAGGTTATTATCATCTTCGAGAGGTGGAACGGAAAAGTACGACTATGTTCGAGTATTTACGGAGATTGTCCAATTCAGTTTAAATCGAGTCATTTGCCATTGTGAAACAATCAATCATGTCATTCTTTTATATACTGTAATTTCATACTCCATAATATATTTTACAAAAAGAAAATTAACGGAAATTGCGACGAAAGAAAAATGGTAAACAAAGAAGTCACGTGACAAATGCGCATTGTGTGGTTAATTTTGAAAAGTTATTAGTCATCTTCATTTGTTTATATATATTTTTTATATAAATAAAGGGAATACTATTTAGAACAGCGGTGGAGGACAGGGTGGGGTTGGTTAGCTTTGATAAACAAAGGAACTCCGTCGATTTAAAATAGAATCCATACACTGACGAGTGATAGCATCTCACTCGCTAATTGGCTATGGTACACATAGTTTAGAGAGACATGTGTTGATCGCTTATTTGCCTGAAGTGACCTAAACGAAGACATCGTTTTCTTACACGACGTTTGACACCCACGATGACTAAATACTTTTATTTAATATATTAATATTTGATTCAGCGCAATGACGAAAATCCCTTTATATATCATAAATACGTTTAGCATTCCGGTTTCCTCGGATCCAACCACCACATTTCACTCAGTATGGGGGAAATGATTACATAACACAGAAGTGAATTAAAAACGGGAATTTTATATTTCAATGCCAGGTAGATAAAATGTAATATCATTTTTAACATTTCTTGGCAGGACAAAAAACGACCAAAAACTCTCGTGTGATTCTCTTGTATTATTTTGTTTCTTTTTTTCTATGTTCAGTATAGCAATGATCAAACACTTTCTCCCAGTCTAGTCCATGGTTCAGTTTATTGCATTGGTGCAGAATTTTAAATTTCTATTTAATCAGTATGAAACTTTGTTATACTATTTGTTTCTCATGTTCTTCGGGCCTTGTTCAAAACTGTCCAATATGCTCAAACTAGGTCATTTTTCAAAGCATTATAATGGTTCTTGAGGACTAGTTGACCATAGTGCATTTTTCACACAAATGCTACATAACCTTGTGCTCCATAAATACACCTTTTCCCAATCCCTTACCCGCACTTGTTTTTAAAATGGTCTACTAAGGGTTCAGAATGCTCTTATCTTTCTGAATTCTTACTCCACTAGTTTACACTCTGTCCGAAAAAATGGACCCAATCAATCCATGACTAATACGTGATGAATTAATGCTTTCAATGTGTATGAGTAACACATGCTTGTGAAGTGCAGCATATTGTTCTCTGTGAAACTTCTTATTTTTCATTCATTAACCTTGGTCTGTAACTAGTTGTAAGTAAAAGTGTATGCCCTTTAATGTGTTCATTATGTTAGTTGCTGGATCCAATTGCATAGCTATTTTCTTGCTTACCCAATTCTACGCTAAATTACACTTATCAGCTTCGACCTTAACTGTGGTCATCCTTAGACAAGAACTGATGTATTCAATATACTAGTGTTTTGTGCTCCTGTCACCTAGTTTCTTTTAGACCACCTAAGCCAAAGTCTCTAGATGATCTATTATACTCACTAACTGTCCGTAGCTCTCCTTCAAAACCACTGGCTGCAAGTTGATAAAACTTGTCATGGATGTTCCTTGCATGGTCCCACGTTTACTGTTGTTCATATAATTACATTCAGTACACAACTTGTTGCCATGGCGACGAACAAATAAAATCTATTAAATTATTATTGTCAGAAACTACTGGCCCAGTCGGATTTCAAAACAAATTCTCTGATATGTTCCTTGAGTGAACCTCTCTGAACCCACACCAAGTTTGCTCGAGTTGGTGAAATTTGTAAAACACACAGAAACTACTTCATGGAAGTTGATTTAAAATTGACCTATTTCTTAATATAATAAGGCAGAAACTTCAAAATGTTTCTGCCTAAACCTGCTGTCAAATTTCCCTTTGATTCTTTATGTTTTAAATTTGTATACTTGTGAGCTCTTGTACTTATGTGAGCTATATATGGCCAACAAGGTCCTTCTGTTTTCAAATTTCCAGTTTCATAATATTTATTACTTTTGCTGTGCTCTTCAACTTCTTAACAATAAACACATAAACATAAGCTGCAATTGTTATTTCCTTTCACAGTTTCCCTACTTTTCCAACCTTCCTGCAGCCCCCAGGCCGTCAGCACTTTCAGTGCTTTGATTAAAATAAGTATGGAGCTTTAATATGCATTTGAACCCTTTCCGACAGTAACACGCTCTGTGACAATTATTTTAGCAGACGGCAATTGAAGATACTGAGGCAAAATGAGAATCTGCTCATAGTGACCAATTTCTAATTTTGAACAATGTTCACAGTTTACTATATTCAGTGACTTTATCATCCTTTTTAGAGAATTTTGAAACTTTGTCTAGATCTTTTCAAAGTCATCTTCTGTAGATTTGATTTTGTTTGAAGGTGTTTAATGCGCACGAATCTTGAAATATTCGATATAACTTAACACAAGTATTTTTTAAATGTCGTAACTCGTTGTTATTCAGATCCCCACGCAAATCATCTCGCCGCAGTGGAAACGGCATAATAATGATATAATAACGGTCTTTCAAACGAGCCATGACACGTTAGGGAATCACCGTACACCTTTAATCACGAAATGCAATTCTTATCGCGTGTCATACGGATGATATCACAAGAAAGTCGACAGTTTGTGGACTGCGCCAGTTTGAGAAGGCTTAGCAATGTATGATCTTTTGCCTGCAGTCTGGCTCCATAACTATCAAAATATACTCTATGCTCAGAGTATATGTATATGCTCTTGCATTTGATTGGTCAGAAGTAACACCAATTTCGAATTTGACCAATCGCAAGTTTGGACACAGAGAACGTCTTCCGAGTTTTAAAATTTCGGAGCCTGATCAGCACCCTTCATGTTCTCTTCCTGGTCGTACGAGCAGCCTGAACGCATTTTTAAAAAACATTTGAAGAACTCGTATAACCAACAGCAGATTATTCATTCATTCAATCGGTCGGTCGCGTTAACCATTGAATTCAGCCCGTTGGTCGATTGTCGTGTGACGTGTATTATTTCTGTGTTATTTGCAGGGATTGTGTGATGTTGACGATCGGTGCATGCGATAGAGACATTTCGAGGGCTTGGCGTGAAACGGTTGTAACTAAAAACCTATTTTGAAAACCCTGGTTTAGGGGCAATTTTGACCCCTTTGTAAACAATGCAAATTTAGATATCATTGCTCAGAACGAGCAATGGCACCTAAATTTCCATTGTTTACCAAGAAAAATTAATTAATGCTTATAAAGACTTTATGGCGAGGTGATTAACCTTGGTAAAGAAATACAAATCTTAGATACAACCGTTTCACGCCAAGCCCTCGATTTATACTCAGAAGTGACTTGTTACGATAAGAGAACATCACGTGATATTAGTACACTCATTGATATGAGCGGTGCTCTCGGAAAATCGAAATTAGCTTCATTATTTCACCTGTAAATAAAGTTATTCCAGTACATCTCTGTTAACAGATCAACATGTATTATGTTTTCCAGAAGTTTGATAAATATTTCGGATGCGTTGACTGGTCTGGCTCTACACTTGTCACAAATGCCACACACGGCACGAGTATTGGTTAAGTATCCAGGAAGCAGACATCGAGCGTGATTAATTTGAGCTTAAAGCTTGTTTCTCAATCGATGTAAAATAAATAAGTTTATTAATGCCTTAATGCCGTAATGTTGTTTTGTTCACATCAATCTCCCCTCATATGTGCATATATGCGTCTTTCATCCTATCGCTAGCTTGATTAAAGTTTTAATTGTTCTTTGTGGTTGGTTGAATATGTAACATGGCTGGTTTATACAGAAATGTTGAATGATCATGGACGTATTAGTCACATGACAACGACTGGATAGTTCATGGATTTGATATTGCCGTTTCAACATTTGCAGCAGACGACAAAAGTAGATGGGTAGCATAATCCCCTTACTCAGTTACTGTTTTATCCCATTTTGATCTCTTTGGTTTTTGTCATTAGGTGACAGCAATGGTGTTGAGAAGGGATATTAGTACAATAAGAAAAAAAGGACGTGTGAATAAATTTGTTTGGTAACCAACAGAAAAAAGGGCCATATGCTAATATAATCGAAATAAAAGACAAATGAAACAATGCGCAATTTCCATCATTTTAATTCATATATATGCATTATATTTAATTGTGCTGAATATAGTTTATGGGTATTCAGTGACAAAATCATTTAATGGGGATTTTGAATACCCTGTCATTTTAGCCACGGGCATTTTGACTCTAGGGCAATTTTAACCCATGGGGATTTTGAGTGTCTCCCAAAGAAATGTATGCGCACCCATGCTAAGGATATTGCTTTACAGAAGTTTCTTGATACCGTTCTATAGGGTATGTGCGACTAGTGCAGAGTCGGTTGATACCGTTCTATGGTGTATTTACGACTAGTGCAGAGTCAGTTGTTACAGTTCTATGGCGTATTTGCGACCAGTGCAGAGTCAGTTGTTACCGTTCTATTGCGTATTTACGACTAGTGCAGAGTCAGTTGTTACCGTTCTATGGCGTATTTGCGACCAGTGCAGAGTCAGTTGTTACCGTTCTATTGTGTATTTACGACTAGTGCAGAGTCAGTTGATACCGTTTTATGGCGTATTTGCGACTAGTGCAGAGTCAGATCAGACCGCCAAGGCGCGCCGGTTGATATACATTGGTCGCAATTGAATTTGGTCTTGCATAGCGCAGCCCGTATAGATTATCCTGGAATATATTCAGACAAAGCAAGGCTATAGTGCTTACGTACTTTAATCAAAATAGCATCATGCCAAATTTAATTAACTTTACTGGATATATATCCTGCATTAAACACGACGTCTGGGGCGTTAATACAAATCGTGTTTACAACAGAGCAACGTCTACGAAATGAGACCGCATTGCCTTTGACAGCAGACATTTCCAAACATGCATACCTCCAATGATTTCATTTAAGATTGGGAACGCAACATGAAGAAACGTACTTAACTAGGTTTTATATTGTATGACAACATGTTACTTCATAATGAAGCCATAAGCATTAACATGTTATACTGAATTGGTCGGGATAACATGGGGTTATCAGCCGACTGTGCCGCGACATAGGCTTATCTGGTATTTACTTATTCGCGAAATCCCAAAGGTAGTGTTTCCTGTGGCGTGGCCCAATTATCTAACCCTTTCTCAGATACAACAACTCTGCAGCAGACGACTTTGAAAACATTTTAAACTCCTTTTAAATGAAAACACAATAATTGAATAGAGTTGAAAACATGAAGACAAAAGGAGAAATTGCTCGTTTTGAGCAATTTCTTCATTTGTCAACATGTTTTCGAAAAGCCGTCTGCTGCAGAGGCGTCAGAAAGCGTCTATATTAGGGAAAGGATTATTTAAGCACACGACCTTTTGTTAACGATATGTTCGCATTTCTTAACGTAAGCTAGTACATATGCAAGAGCATAAGCATGTCTTTATGGAAAGCCGTTTCACTATTTATTCGTTATAAAGATATCTCTCTAAATTTGAGAGAAATCTCTATAAAATAGAAAGATACCTCTCTAGATAGAGCGAGCTCTTGCTTTTCAGAATACATCTTTTAATTACAAAGATATCTCTATAAGATAAAAGATATCTCCCTATCTTACATATATATCTCTCTAGCTTAGAAATAACTCTCTATAATTCACATTTATCCCTCTAGCTTAGAAATATCTCTCTCTATCTTACACATATATCTCTCTAGCTTAGAAATATATCTCTCTATCTTACACATATATCTCTCTAGCTTAAACATCTATCTCTCTCTATCTTACAGATATATCTCTCTATTAAAGATAACATGCTCCTTTAGACAAATATCTCTTTAAATTTGAGATATTCTCTGTAACGTATAGAGATATCTCCTTTTGCATCTTAACCAGATATGTCTTTACATTAGAAACATATCTCTATAACTTAGAGAGATCTCTTTCTATGACTTGTATAGGCGTGTACTAACTGCCCCCTAGTATTTGAAACGTGTCATTGATACTACCGAACACGATATGCGATGCGAAGCACTACGAAACCAAGGTTTGCCGTTGTTTTGAAAGAGCATTGTTAAGATATTCAGTTGAATTCATACGTTTGAAGTTTCTTATTATTTATTCTCTTTTAGAAATGGGATGGTCTGCATGCCTGCTGTTTTGTTAATTATTTGAAAGGTAATTACAGTTAAATAATCATTAGTGACGTCTACTGTATTACATGTACAGTGTATCAGAGGACCTCAAGTTCTCCTGTCATACATTAAACAATATGCGTTAAGTATAAGGACATTTTAACTTGCATTGGATTATCGAAATTCTAAGCCAAATGATTCATTGATTTGTTTGGGTTTAATTGCTTTCCACATCGACTGTAAGCCTATTTGTGGAGAATGAATGGCGATTATCGCATCAGTCTTTGTCAAGCGTCTTTTAAAACAAGTGTTGGCCAAGCTTGGATTCAAACTCACAACCTGGATCGACAGCCCGCATCGCTTCCGACAGAGATACCGGGGCTCGTCTTCATTTTAAATAAAACGAAGACATATTTAGAGCTGTATCTCTCTCTAAATATAGAGATATCTGTCTTACATAAATAATAACTATCTTAAATATGACGATATTTATCTCACGTAGAGAGATATATCTCTAAGTTATATAGATATCTCTCTAGGTTATAGATATCTCTCTCTATGTAATCAAGATAGCTCTCTACTTGTCGAGATATCTCTCAATAATGATCAAACTTGGAGCGATATCTCTATAACTTAGTGAAATATCTTTCAAAGTTAAAGAGATATCTCTCTATCTTACAGAGATATCTCTCCATCTTACAGAGATATATCTCTAGTTAAGAGAGATATCTTTAACTCGAATAAATAGTAAATCGGCTTGCCACATATTTTTGTGCTAACTTATCTACTACTATTATGACGTATATATAATTACGCTTTCCCACTTGTAGACGCATTTAGACACATGAACAGCAGAAATTTCTCCAAATGAGCAATTCCTCCATTCGCCACAATGTATTCAATTCTATTTGATAATACACTTTTTATTCATCCGCAATTATGTAGCAGACGACAATGGAAGCAAATAGGCAGAAATATGTATTATTGGACTTATACGCCGTCTATAACATTATTTCGCAGTGATATATCTGATATAATGTTAAAAACGTCATAAAACCCTTATGAAACAAAAAAACAACAACCACAAATAACCTTTCGCAGTGATATATCTGATATAATGTTAAAACGGCATATAACCCTTATGAAACAAAAACCCACCAAATAATCATATTTCTGCTTAGATGTGTTTATTGTCGTCTGCTGCAGAATTGCCGGAAGGGGTTAAATGAGATGTGTCTCGTGATTTGTTGGTCTTCTCCGTAATGCCATCAACTAAAGGTAGATTGGCGTAAACCGGATGCATTTAGCACTATATGTAATGAAGTCTTCACTATACGCAGATCTATGCATTAAGAACCCAAACATTGCTAGACGTGCTCATTTTCATTTAACGAAAAATGTGCGTTGTTTATGTCAGCGTTAAGTGTCTTCATTACACAAAAACAAACTTTTCGGAAAAGAGTATTTGCACTTTAAAATAAAACATTATTCGACAAAAACATTAAATTTAAATGAAACAAAAAAGATGTAGAATTTGGATCTCAGAAACATATCGAAATATGAGCCGTCCCACGAGAAAAAACAACATTATGGTATCTGCGTAATATATCGTCCCAGATCAACCTGCGCAGTCCGCGCAGGATAATTCAGGCCGACACATTCCGTCTCAGGGAGATAGAGGTATAAAGTTATGAGTTCTGAAACAGAAAATTCACATGAGGCGAAAAGTGTCTGCCCGGGTTAGCATGCTTAAGCTGATCCGGGTCGATACTTTACGCAAGGTCCACACTGTTGGTTTTCTCGGGGAAGGCTCATATGAAGAACATCGAGATTTCTTATATCGAGAGTCGACTTTGCACTAAGTCATTGATCATGTCAATACAGTCGAATAATACGAAACAAGAGGAAGTTGATGCAACGCATTAATGTCGCCGGAAATCCATACTGCAGTTATGCATAACACTTACATTATAGTAATTGAAAAAACAGTTATCAACTGAGGGGCATATTGGTACATAACGGGTGGGGTCAAGTAAAAATGTATCATAACTTGCATTTTTTTTGTCAACGAAGTGAATGTCCTTCATTGAAATATAATTGAAGTCTTTCATTGTTTATGGTCAATCTCCATTCGAAGGTAGGTTGACCATACACACAGCCAACTAATTATTGATCATAAACAGTAATGGAAATGAGTAATCTTGCCAATCACTAGTCTTAGTATGTATACAGTGCTTTCATTAAGGAATAATTATAAGATTTGTGAATTCCATATACACTTTTCAAGATGTTTGTCAAAATATTTGAATTTTATTATTTATCAATAAAACCACAAAACAATTTAGGGTGTGCATGCAATAGCACGTCATTTTACCTTTCCCCTATTAAAGTCAATATTGGACACCTTTGCAGCAATCTACTTTTAAAACAATGAGAAAAGGGTTAAACCGCTGAAGACATGGGTTTTCTCTTTTTCTCAAAATGATATTAGCTTGGCATCCTAATTATATCATACTTTGACAAATGTTAAAAAAATGTAGTACAATATTTATAAATTAGATCACCCTCGAAATATAATATCAGCTAAACAGTTAAATTTCATTGAAATTGTTGTATAATTTCAAACTTAATTTCAAACATAAACTGAACCCTGCAACATGTTAATTTATTGTAATTATTTCCTTCCTTTTTTAGGAAAAATCTTTACAGAATGTTTTTGTTACATTCCCATCATCATCGACTTCGTGACGCAAGTTAATATGGAGCTCTGCCCCATTTCTTCACAGTTTTAATTGATAGACGATTTATTTTATTTAAACAGTTCATCATTATTGTTGTTTATATCTTCTAAAGACGTGAAGAAACTTGTTATTTTGCACTTTGACAACTTTGTTTACTAAATTATCAATACACCGGCTGCACAAACGTGACTATTAGACTGTACACAGTAACATCGCGCTATCAATAGTAAAATAAAATACAGTGCGTCAGTCTAGCAGGTGCGCGTATGTAAAAAAAAAATAGACTGTGCGACGTAAAAAGGTGTGTAGTTATCGCGTTGTGATTACATGTAGTATATGAAAATACAGTACCTCAGTCTAGCTAAAAGGGACTGTTTTGTCTTCGTAAATAAAACAAAAAAAACACAAATTTCAAAATAAAGAAACTGCACATACATAAACATCGGAATATTTATTTCATTTTAGATGTGTCATAACTGTGTCATTTTTTTTTCTTTTAAATATAACTCGTCCTCCCATGTCATTTCCGAAAACATATTAAACATATAAGTCGCCGGCTTCTGCCCGGCAACTTTGAGGATTCTTCATGTGACATGTCAGGATGTAAACACGATATATCTGACACCCCGTCAATCATAAGACGGTGCTTACAATGGCTTTTCCCGAGACGAAATGGACACATCCTTTACATAAAGTACAACGATAATATCCTAAGTGATCCAGTCAAAGCCAATCTTACAGGATAACATTGCAAGCATACTCAAACATAATAAGGAAGTATGCTTGCTTTGTTCAGCTCTTCATTTAGTTGGTGTGTGTACAGTAATAACCGAATATCTAAACATTATACATTATATTCCAGCGGATTGATATTGCTCTTCATTACATATTTGTTACAGGCTGTTTCTCTAAGATACTTCTGACAATCATAGTCTATTTTGGATCAGATAGCATTGATCTATAGGCAGATCTTCCTCTACACTTGTCTTAACACCGTCAATGTTTTATTCCCTACATCAGGGCTCGGTCGTCTTTGGTACAAAGAAGGTTAATTGGCCACAAGTCGGAATGACAAGCCATTCAAGTGTTTTTTAATCTGTACCCCGTCTGTTGTACATTATATGAGCCGTTCCACGAGAAACCCAACATTATGGAGTCTGAGTAATGTATCGATCTAGATCAGCATGCGCAGTCAACGCAGGCTAATCTGGACCGACACATACCGTCTTGGGGGAATAGAGATATAGTGTTATGATTCCTGAAACAGAAAATCCACAGGATATGAAAAGTGTCGTTCCGGGTTAGGCTGCGCGGCATGCTTAGGGTGATCCGAGTCGATACTCTACACAGAGTCCAAAATGTTGGTTTACTCGTAGTATGGCTCAATTATTGTGAAGCCTGTAGTATAAAGTCAGGCCAGCCGATGCACCCGTGATACCTGAACAGACTAAATACGATTGGATGCTCAACTCAACATTTTTATCTTATTTTTTTTTCAAATGCAAAACTGAACACGTCCTTGAAACTAAAATCAGCAATGGAAGAGTTAATCCACCACATGCTAGACTTTTATAACAGACTGGTTGTCAAAACGTCATCTAGTCGATTACGCAGAAAGAACCATCAGGTTACAAATTGAAGTGCATGTGCACTTTATTCATAGTCGTTATTTATGTATTTGCATCACTGTTCCGTCGTCGCCTGTACGTCCGTCCGTCTCTCTGCCTGGATGTCCGTCACGCGATCACTTAATGACAGGCGAAAAATGTGATCATTCGACCTAGCGGCATGTAGTTAAATACCGTAAACTATGCCAACTGACCCTCCGTTGTTGGTTGCTTTATTGACTGGACGAGGAGTTATGTCGGTCGAGTGCTCCTCGCGGTCCAGCGTAAACTATTTTGAGGAGCACTTCAATCTGTATGTATTACATTCAACAAGTTTAGAAACCCGTCGGCTGCCTATGGCATAATAACGGATGAAAATATATAATGGTCATGTTGGACACTACCAAATCTCCGTGTACCGTTGTAGATTAAATACAGTTTGTGTACTTCACATGCTTTTAGATTCAGGGCATTTCCAAAATCGTATGAGTTGTATAACTATTAATCCACCGTCTGCGGGGAAATCCTTTAGATGTTCTTAGATTCCAGGAACATGCATCAGTTATACGTGTTTTATTAAAATTCCATGCACCGGTCGAGTTATACCTAGTACTTCAAATAATCTAAATTTAGCCAAGTCATCCGTAAACCGATCTTCTTTCTTATTTTGTTTGAAATTATTCCCAAATCATAGGTACCAGTATCGTAGTCTGTTACAATTTTAATTTTCGCCTTTTACTATTACCTGAATTTTATTTAACTCTTTCCGCGCCGAATTGTTTAAAGTAGACTCTTCCATGTTCAAAATCGGGTGTGTCCATTTCTCAATTATTGAACATTTTGGACTATTTTGGTAACTAAAAGGCAAACAATGCTGATTTCAGGTGAGACAGCTCGTTACGAGCTGACTCACCTGAATCTGCATTGTTTGCAAAAACCTCAATATTGCCTGTGGCGCTGAAAGTTTATTTTTTTTCCACTATTTACAACAACATCAACCAGATATATTTCGTTTTGGGCGGCTTTTCTTTCTCAAATTGTCTCAAACAATTGACATTGCCATTTCTACGGTGTCCTGTTGGGGCCAGCGTGTTTTTCTGTGGACGGCCTCTTATCGTGGGCAAAAAAAAACCGCGCCGATTTAACTTAAATCCGCGCACTTTTTTTTAAGGCTGTTTATATAGGATTCTATAGAGAATCCAGCAGAATTTTGTCGAAAAAAGATGCGAAATTTTACAAATAAAAACGCGCATCTTTTTTTCATGGTTGCCAAAACATCAAACTGAAAAAAAAAAGTGCGCGGATTTAACTTAAATACGCGTACTTTTTTTCAATGCGGATGAAACATTCGGTATCCTACGTACCTCAACACCGCTTCCAAATATTTCCCGCGTAAAATTATTCCCAGGACTAGGGAAGATATGTGTTTTGGGGCTATATACCGATGGATTTCACCAAACATCGAGTTGTCTGTAGTTACCTTTAGTCTAAGAAGCAGTTTGTGTAGCCCCTTTACAATGATGGTCAAATTATAACTGTAAATATCCATTAAACGCCACCCTTTCCTTATCGAATTGTATCTAGCCCGTTCGGGCCGTTCGGGCCGTTCGGGCTAGATACAATTCGATAAGGAAGATATGTGTTTTTGGGCTATATACCGATGGATTTCACCAAACATCAAGTTGTCTGTAGTTACCCTAGGTCTAAAAAGCACTTTGTGTAGCCCCTTTACAATGATGTTCAAATTATAACTGTAAATATCCATTAAACGCCACCCTTTCCTTATCGAATTGTATCTAGCCCGTTCGGGCCGTTCGGGCTAGATACAATTCGATAAGGAAGATATGTGTTTTGGGGCTATATACCGATGGATTTCACCAAACATCGAGTTGTCTGTAGTTACCCTAAGTCTAAAAAGCACTTTGTGTAGTCCCTTTACAATGATGTTCAAATTATAACTGTAAATATCCATTAAACGCCACCCTTTCCTTATCGAATTGTATCTAGCCCGTTCGGGCCGTTCGGGCTAGATACAATTCGATAAGGAAGATATGAGTTTTGGGGCTATATACCGATGGATTTTACCCACAGCGAGTTGTTTTGTAGTTGCCCTTGCTCTAAAAAGCACTTTGTGTAGCCCATTTACAATGATGGTCAAATCGTAACTGTATATATCCATTAAACACCACCCTTTCCTTATCGAATTGTATCTAGCCCGTTCGGGCCGATCGGGCTAGATACAATTCGATAAGGAAGATATGAGTTTTGGGGCTATATACCAATGAATTTTACCCTCAACGAGTTGTTTTGTAGTTGCCCTTGCTCTAAAAAGCTGTTTGTGCAGCCCATTTACAATGATGGTCAATTCGTAACTGTATATATCCATTAAACACTACCCTTTCCTTATCGAATTGTATCTAGCCCGTTCGGGCCGATCGGGCTAGATACAATTCGATAAGGAAGATATGAGTTTTGGGGCTATATACCAATGGATTTTACCCACAAAGAGTTGTTTTGTAGTTGCCCATGCTCTAGAAAGCCCTTTGTGTAGCCCATGTACAATGATGGTCAATTCGTAACTGTATATATCCATTAAACTATACCCTTTCCTTATCGAATTGTATCCAGCCCGTTCAGGCCGTTCGGGCTAGATACAATTCGATAAGGAAGATATATGTTTTGGGGCTATATGCCGATGGATTTCACCAAACATCGAGTTGTATGTAGTTACCATAAGTATAAAAAGCACTTTGTGTAGCCCCTTTACAATGATGTTCAAATTATAACTGTAAATATCCATTAAACTCTACCCTTTCCTTATCGAATTGTATCTAGCCCGTTCGGGCCGTTCGGGCTAGATACAATTCGATAAGGAAGATATATGTTTTGGGGCTATATACCGATGGATTTCACCAAACATCGAGTTGTCTGTAGTTACGATAAGTATAAAAAGCACTTTGTGTAGCCCCTTTACAATGATGTTCAAATTATAACTGTAAATATCCATTAAACTCTACCCTTTCCTTATCGAATTGTATCTAGCCCGATCGGCCCGAACGGGCTAGATACAATTCGATAAGGAAAGGGTGGTGTTTAATGGATATATACAGTTACGATTTGACCATCATTGTAAATGGGCTACACAAAGTGCTTTTTAGAGCAAGGGCAACTACAAAACAACTCGCTGTGGGTAAAATCCATCGGTATATAGCCCCAAAACTCATATCTTCCTTATCGAATTGTATCTAGCCCGAACGGCCCTAACGGGCTAGATACAATTCGATAAGGAAAGGGTGGCGTTTAATGGTTATTTACAGTTATAATTTGAACATCATTGTAAAGGGACTACACAAAGTGCTTTTTATACTTAGGGTAACTACAGACAACTCGATGTTTGGTGAAATCCATCGGTATATAGCCCCAAAACATATATCTTCCTTATCGAATTGTATCTAGCCCGAACGGCCCGAACGGGCTAGATACAATTCGATAAGGAAAGGGTAGAGTTTAATGGATATTTACAGTTATAATTTGAACATCATTGTAAAGGGGCTACACAAAGTGCTTTTTATACTTATGGTAACTACATACAACTCGATGTTTTGTGAAATCCATCGGCATATAGCCCCAAAACATATATCTTCCTTATCGAATTGTATCTAGCCCGAACGGCCTGAACGGGCTGGATACAATTCGATAAGGAAAGGGTATAGTTTAATGGATATATACAGTTACGAATTGACCATCATTGTACATGGGCTACACAAAGGGATTTCTAGAGCATGGGCAACTACAAAACAACTCTTTGTGGGTAAAATCCATTGGTATATAGCCCCAAAACTCATATCTTCCTTATAATGCCTCGGTCACACATTCACGGATCGTCTTGCCGGATCCACTACGGATGGAAACTCACGGATGACCCCGGAAAAGACTATATCCGTGGTCCGCTACGGATGCATCACGGTTTGACTACGGGTTTTGACGGATCACCCAAGGATAATGCAGAAAATGGACTAGTTGACTACGGAGAGTGATACGGATTGCTACGGTTCGGTACGGTTCGGTACGGTTTAGTACGGAATGACACGTGTCACGGCGTATGCACTGCGGATTAACAACGGTTCGCTACGATTTTAGTACGGGTAAGCACGAATTAGCACGGTCTGGCACGGATAAGTACGGACTCTCACGGAGCGCCACGGACCTGCCACGATAAGCTCGCGTGTTCATTCCACAACTTCAGGCCTAAGGACACCCGGCCGAGGATCGAACCCGAAACCTCCGGTTCGAAGTCCACTGAGCAATAAAAGTCGAAACAAATATCGTTGAAAAATATTAAAGTTGAACTATAATGTTGAAGTGAAATAAAATATTCTTAATCTTGAAATATACATGTACTTTATTTTACTTCAATTTTAAGAGTTCAACTTTAATCTTTTTCATCTATTTTTTTCCAATTGTTATTGTTCAAGTATATTATGTTTCAAGTTCATAAAGTGAGAAATAAAGACAGAAATATAAGGTTGATATTAACATTTGTAAATGATGTTAGTGTATGTTTTTTATGTAAGTACAAATAAAAACATATTCCAAAGTCCAATAATATTAATAAAATATGATCTGTAAATATCCAACACAATTCGATCGTTCTGAAGTATAATCTTTTATACCATCCTATTATGCCATGGCACCGCCCCGACAGGTTAATTGACGTAGTGTTTTAGGTACAGCCTCTGCTGCTTTGCTTCCAAAGTGTCTAAGGTGTCAACCCTTGTGTTCTGCACATCGTCCATGTTAACACCCTCTCTCCAGGCTCCGGTGATGAGGTTGTGGTTAACATCCTTTTTATCCATGAGAGGGTTCTCTTCACCATGATATATGACCCTCATGTCGTGAAGGCAAACACAGGCGTGGACTATGGCATGTACTGTATCAGGGTCCTGCAACATGACGGAGAGCAAACACCGGAATCTGTTTGCAAGGATACCAAATGCATTTTCCACAACTCGTCTGGCCCTCGAGAGGCAGTAGTTGAAGATCCTCTCGTCATTGGCAAGACCCCGTCTGGAGTAGGGCTTCATGAGGCATGTGTTCGTGCCAAATGCATCGTCTGCAATGATATAGTAAGACATCGGTCTGTCATCACCGGGAAGTGGGGCTGCCGGTGGGATGCCGATTACACCTTTCAATGGCGTTTTTCAGCTCACACTGGTTCCAAATCTGAGCGTCGGAGCAACCACCTTGTGCATCAATATTCACCCACCGGAACTTGTAATCGGCGTCGACTAGGGCCATCAGAACTATTAAGTGATATCCTTTATAGTTGTAGTATACGGAGCCACCGTTCTTAGGACACCGTATGGCAATATGTTTGCCATCTAGAGAACCGAGAGCATGTGGGAGCTGCCATTTTGCAGAAAACTGATCGGCTATTGCCTGCCACTGTTCAGGCTCAGTAGGTGAGTCGATAACATCCCCAGCATATTCTGCAATTATGGTCTCGCATACGTCCCGAACAATACCAGAGATGGTATTGTGCGCCACCCTGAAGCCATACATCAAGGTTCCCCCCCGTAGCCAGGTATCGCAGGGTGACTGCTAGCCTCACCCCAGGTTCGATGGACTGTCTGTACCAGGTAATGTTCTTCATAATCATGCGACCCACTACTTATAACAGTTCTTGGAACATCTGTAGGTCTATTCTCAAAAAGTTCTTGAAATCTTGAAAGCAGCTGGATTTTCCACACTCAGTTCAGCCATGAGTGCTTTATACTGGCCGTGGATGGGTCGTCGGAGGAGCCAGTCCTTGGTCCACCATCTACTGTTTCCGGTCACCTCTCAGTCTGTCCTCAAGCAGCTCCACCATGGCCCTGGCATTTTGTGCAATATCAATGTCCAGGTCAAGCCAATTAAGTGCCAGCCTCAGTTGTTAGTTGTTCATGTTGATTGTTGTTAGATGTAGACTTCTTGGATGAAACAGATATGAAGTAGGGCCCTATAAACTGAAAGTATTTGTACTGAAGTCTGGTGACAGAACGGGGGTGACACCTAGATGATATACTCCGTAATAAACTGTAGTTGACCGTAGTAAGCCGTATTATACTGTGATGTCACGTAGTAACCCGTAGGAATCCTTGAGAAACCTTGGTAATCCCTACCTATCCCTAATAGAACGTAGTGCGATCGTGCTGATCCGTGACAAATCCGTAACAAACCGTATTGTATCCTTGGCTAATCCGTGGTGTAACCGTACAAGTACGTAGTTCACCGTAACTAACCGTACCGATCCTTGGCGAATTGTGTCCGGGGATGTATTACGAATAAGTACGGTTTATTACGGACTACAACGGATAAGAACGTTCTAATACGGATAAGTAAGGATGTACTACGGTTGTCTGATCCGTGGAGAATTTTTGAACATGTTCAAAAATTGTCACGGATATACAAGTTCTACTACGATTGACCCAGGATACAATACGGATAGCTACGGACCACTACAGATTGCCACGAATGATGCCGGATCGTATCCGTGGATAATCCGGCGTCCGATCCGTGAATGTGTGACCGGGGCATAATCGAATTGTATCTAGCCCGATCGGCCCGAACGGGCTAGATACAATTCGATAAGGAAAGGGTAGTGTTTAATGGATATATACAGTTACGAATTGACCATCATTGTAAATGGGCTGCACAAACAGCTTTTTAGAGCAAGGGCAACTACAAAACAACTCGTTGAGGGTAAAATTCATTGGTATATAGCCCCAAAACTCATATCTTCCTTATCGAATTGTATCTAGCCCGATCGGCCCGAACGGGCTAGATACAATTCGATAAGGAAAGGGTGGTGTTTAATGGATATATACAGTTACGATTTGACCATCATTGTAAATGGGCTACACAAAGTGCTTTTTAGAGCAAGGGCAACTACAAAACAACTCGCTGTGGGTAAAATCCATCGGTATATAGCCCCAAAACTCATATCTTCCTTATCGAATTGTATCTAGCCCGAACGGCCCGAACGGGCTAGATACAATTCGATAAGGAAAGGGTGGCGTTTAATGGATATTTACAGTTATAATTTGAACATCATTGTAAAGGGACTACACAAAGTGCTTTTTAGACTTAGGGTAACTACAGACAACTCGATGTTTGGTGAAATCCATCGGTATATAGCCCCAAAACACATATCTTCCTTATCGAATTGTATCTAGCCCGAACGGCCCGAACGGGCTAGATACAATTCGATAAGGAAAGGGTGGCGTTTAATGGATATTTACAGTTATAATTTGAACATCATTGTAAAGGGGCTACACAAAGTGCTTTTTAGACCTAGGGTAACTACAGACAACTTGATGTTTGGTGAAATCCATCGGTATATAGCCCAAAAACACATATCTTCCTTATCGAATTGTATCTAGCCCGAACGGCCCGAACGGCCCGAACGGGCTAGATACAATTCGATAAGGAAAGGGTGGCATTTAATGGATATTTACAGTTATAATTTGACCATCATTGTAAAGGGGCTACACAAACTGCTTCTTAGACTAAAGGTAACTACAGACAACTCGATGTTTGGTGAAATCCATCGGTATATAGCCCCAAAACACATATCTTCCCTAGTCCTGGGAATAATTTTACGCGGGAAATATTTGGAAGCGGTGTTGAGGTACGTAGGATACCGAATGTTTCATCCGCATTGAAAAAAAGTACGCGTATTTAAGTTAAATCCGCGCACTTTTTTTTTTCAGTTTGATGTTTTGGCAACCATGAAAAAAAGATGCGCGTTTTTATTTGTAAAATTTCGCATCTTTTTTCGACAAAATTCTGCTGGATTCTCTATAGAATCCTATATAAACAGCCTTAAAAAAAAGTGCGCGGATTTAAGTTAAATCGGCGCGTTTTTTTTTTGCCCACGATAAGAGGCCGTCCACAGAAAAACACGCTGGCCCCAACAGGACACCGTACATTTCTCCACGACATTTTCATTTTCATAAAACGTACCGTAATAATAAATATTCGTCGAAATCCCATTCTATTTGGTTGGTTTATTTGCGAGATATGGGAACACATGTAAAGATATTCATCGTCTACATCACTAAGGTGAAGCATTTCCTAACAGAATTTCCAGACACCGTATTCTGAGCAATCAAAGTTCAATAATAAATAAGGATTTGACTTGGAATATAACCGGAAAGTTTATTGCATGAATACGTATCTTACGGAAATCGGCTGCCTGATTAGTCGCCGGGCAGAAGCCCGCGACTTCTATTTTTAATAGGTTTTCGGAAATCACATGGGAGGGGGGGTTATTATTAGATTTTTTTTTTTTTAAATGTCTTGAACATATTACAGTTGCGTTTGTTTAAAAACACTAAGTTATGACACATCTAAAATGAAATAAATATTCCGATGTTTTAAGTATGTGCAGTTTCTTTATTTTGACTGGCATTTACGTTTTTGTGTTGTATTTACGAAGACAAAACAGTCCCTATTAGCTAGACTGCGATACTTTATTTTCATGAACTATGTAATCAAAAGGCGATAACTACAAACCTTTACGTCGCACAGTCTATAATTTGTTTACATACGCGCACCTACTTGCAGCAGACTATCGATATGAAAAATCACGTCGAATTCTCCTTTTAATAGATAAGTATCAACATAAACTGGTAACAGAAACAAAAATAAGAAATAATTTGTGAAAATATGTCTCAAATATAAGCCTGTTTATCGGTCGTGAACGTCGAAACGCCTTTTTTCTCAGTTCGTGACCTAGTTTCATATTGCCAAAATGTAAACAAAGCGAAGTAACCGGAAGTAAAATGTAAACTTAGAAAAGTGACTTGTTTATGCAGACAAAACATGTCGCACGACAAATTGATTTCTTAAACGTCACGAAACGAGTGCATGGGTCGAATGTAGGAGAAACAAAGATACTATAGAAATGCTTTTTTCTCTCGAATGCAGTGGAATAAAACATGCACTAAAGCTTTGCCTGATTTTTTATTCACTTTCTTCGATGTCTGACACTACGACTCGATGAAGCCTGACACGAGGGTCAACCTTTCGAAAGAATGCTCAAACACCTTATTACAGATAGATAGCTAATATTACACACTTAAATGATTAAATATATGTGATATTAAATGTTTATTTGACTCGAAACAAATTAAGAGAAGAACAAACTCTGATAAACAATAGATTTAGAAATAAAGAAAATCTGCTACTACTACTACTACTAACTATTAAATAGTAATGGGACTCGCAACTGGCATTTCTCTTGCGCCAAACATATATTGTATGCATCAACGATTTAGATAAAGAATTTAGCTGTTATGTTGTTACAAGTGTGGTCTACTTTTTAAACATATGAGGATAAATTTTAACATCTGTGAAATATTTATTATAATTATTATCAGGGACGTAGTCTTATCTACGTCCCTGTTATTATTAAAAAGGAGGAAGTTCATGTCTTCAGCAATTTAACCGTTTTCTCAATGTTTTAAGCGTTTAAAGGTTTTCATTGTTGCTTCAGACACGGAAAGGGTTTAATAGCTTTTTATTGCATGTAGACTTAAATCCCAAAATGTATTAATTTGTTGTGGTTTTATTGACAAATACAAAACATCCAAAATCCTGACCAAAAGAAATCCTGAAATTTGTAGATCTATGTGGAATTTCAAAAATCCTGGAATTAGTCCTTATGAAAACATTATGTGTATGTTTAGACTAATGAAAGTCAAGAATACATGTGTGTTAAAAAATAAATCAATGCAGTCTTTTCCGGCGACATTGATGCCTTGCATCAACTTTCTCTTGTTATTCTCTTTGGATAGAGTTTGCCAGTGTTGGTGTCAAAGTATTCAGTTTGTGTCAAGATTTTTCATTGGGTGATAGAAACTCATCCAATTTTCCATTGGCTGATAGAAACACACCTCCAAAGTTTGATGGTGCCCACTCTGCTTTGCAACCCAAATTTCACCTCAGTGAAGATTAGTGATTTCCAAATGGAAATTTACATTATTTTTTTTATAAAATTAAATCTTTATGGTAAACGTAGAATGCGAAAAAATTATGTATTTGTAACAGGCTTTGATATTGGTACCTGTGTGCCATATGCGATCACATCGAAAGCCTGTAGGACCTTATTATTCCCTGATCATATTCTTCACAGGTCTGGGAAAAATAGGATCCTATTCTTCACAGTTTTAATTGACCAAAAAGGTGGTAAAGAAGAGAATCATATTCTTCACAGACTTTGTCGATGACATTGCTGTTTGATAAATTGGATAATAAAATTGTAATAATAAAAAGAAATAAGAAATAATAATAATAAAAATAAAATAATAATTATAATAGTAGTATGATAAAAGTAATAAAAATAACAACAATAACAACAATGATAATAAGTAGTAGTAGTAGTAATATGAGGAGGAGGACCAGCAGCAGCAGCAGGTGGTGGTGGTGGTGGTGACGGCGACGGCGGAGGCGGTAATAGCAGCAGCAGCAGTAGTATCAGTCGTAATAGTAGTAGTCGTATATAGGGCTGGTTCGAGAAAAGTTTGCGGGGCGCATATTAAAGGGACATAATAACTACACGGCTAAACTGAGGTTAAAGTGCTAGTTGAAAATAACATATTTTTTATATATTGTTATACTATCTTTCCCTCTGTTTCGAACATGAACTAATTAAATTTGAAAGTTTAACCTTTAGCCTGCTAGTATTTACCAGTCCCGACCGGAACATGCCATTATGTATTCATCATGTGTTGCGCACACTTAACTTCTCATAAAGCTTATGTGACGTCATTGTCAATATAAAATAGTACGCATTGTTCATTGTGTTTTATAGTTCTTACAGTGCTATGTGAAGTTTTATGGTATTGTATCATTGTTTCTACATCATACTTTGTATATTTCTGTTGAAACATCGTTTGATTGAAAGATTTGTTTTGTTTCAAATACAGCCTACATGTCTAAAATAAAAGCACTGAAAGTGCTGACGGCCTTGGGGCTGCAGGAAGGTTGGAGAGGCGCTATGGCCCCTCGCTAAATCCACCACTGCATTTGTCACACGATATCTTTGTTTACCATTAATCTTTCGTCGCACGTGCCCTGCGGGCCCCCGGTAATTGCGCCACTTAATTTGTCACGCGATATTGTGCTTTCCGTTCTACTTCGCGAATGTTAATAGTTAATACGCTTCTATATTTGACCTCTCGGCGCATTAATTTCGGAAACATTTGTTAAACTTAAATTGGAGTGCTCACGCCTTAAGTTGTTCAATGATGTTCAAACAATATTGTCATGATATTTTTTTGAAAGATCTTAACCTTTTAAATGCAGTTTTGTTGAATCCATGTTGAACTATTTTTCTCGCGCAGTCTCACCCTAAAATGCATTATTTGGTGTTAACTGCAGTTGGCAGGCTGCCAACTCCGAAAAACAATGGTATTATTACTATGACCAGGGGCTAAAGCCCCAGGCCAATAAAACGGCATAAAAGCTAACAGATAGCGAGCGATAATGTGTATTTTGTTCATAGTTAAAAATGACCCTACCCAATACAATCATCCGGTCAGTATTTAAGTTACAAACAGTTAAACACATTATGTAATGGTATCTATATGTAAACACCCTCGGTACCCAGGGCATTCATAACAAATATGATACCCTGGGCAAATTGGTAATAATTAGTTAGGTTTGTTTAAAGTCGCCACCGATTACCCATATCGGTGACTTCCAGCTTAAGTGGTGGGGAAAGTCCCCAGGTGTCTCACCGGACATAAAACCACCATATAACCATAGCTTCCTCACATGAAAGTCCGAGATTCGAACTCACAGAGGTGAGAGGCCAAGTGATTTAAAGTCAGAGACCTTAACCAATCTACCCCGGGGACCCTTAATGTAAATGACCAGCCCGGGAATTGAACACACAACCTCTGAATCGTAGTCAGATGCGCACCTACTGTGCCAACTAGGCTGGTTGCAAATTGGTTCGTACTTATGCATAATCAATGAGGGGAAATACAGCCATTTGATTGGCCGCGATCTCGTAGGATTACTGTGAACCGCGATTTCACCCATAACTCAACAATTTCCGTGTCGCATGAGGTATGTGGCTGGATCATTCATGAGTACGAAGTTTCGCTAGCCAATTTGTCCAGGGTACCTTCTATATTATGTTATGAATGCCCTGGGTACTGAGGATGTATTTAAATGCGGTCAATAGCAAGCCTGTGGTATTGCAACGTTACGGCATAGGTTGAAGGAGAACGTGATTGATATATTGCCTCTACAACTGGAACTGTCTACGTGTCTGTGGTTTTTATGAGAATCTGGCAAGAAAATATGTAGGTAACATTGGTAACACTTTCTCGTATCTTATGAAAGAAAGTTGAAAGACCAGTTCTACCAAATATGGCATGACTTCTGACTTCTGCAGTAATAGTAGTAAACTGTCTTACTATTGTTACTTTAAACCTAATGTTGCTGCTGAATGATACTTGTCATTAATTGATTTAGGTAAATATAGGAAAGCTCTTTCAACATTTAGAACATCTGCTCATGATCTTATGATAGAAAAGGGACGCCATTTAGGAATTGAAAGAAACCTCAGATACTGTCTGTTCTGTAATAATGTTATTGAATGTGAATTTCACTTTGTTCTGGTATGTCTTCTTTATAAAGAATTGCGCTTCAAATATATCCCTCAGAAACTGTACTTACATCCAAATTTAAATAAATTTTTCATATTGATGGCAAGTACTGATAAAGCAATAATTAGAAATCTTTCAATGTTTATCTGTTATGCCTCGACGAAGAGAACAGTTGAAATTAAGTTAGTTTCAAACCATAACAACACATGATGTAATTATTGTTATGTAGTTTATATGTATGTATATGGGCCGGTGGCCTTGTAATACAATAAAGTTGTGAATTGTGAATTGTGGTTCCGATAATCTGGTTTGATTTTCAAGTGTCTAAATAGCGTCTTTGTGTGTGTTTGAGGAATCGTGCAAGACCAATGTCCCTAACTACTCGAAGTATTTTAACGCCTTTATAATATATTTAATATACTTCTGTTTTTGGTTTTTCAGACTTGTAAATGAAACATGGGGCCATGATTACGAACGGTCTCAATTCTTGAGTTCAAACTCGAGAGAGGCAAAACTGCGAATGTTCGCTGAATTGTAATAATCTATTGAATTCTTATTATCTATTATATACAAATATTTTTGTAAATGGAAAGGAATAAAGATCAATTTTGTATAGTCTTCTGGTCTAGACTTGGACTTGAAACTGTTCGTAATCATGGACCCTGAACTGTAATCACGATAAAAACGAAGTGAGCATATATTTAGTAACACAAAGAGATATTTGTCAAACGTTATGCCCCACGAAGCGCCACTTTGTCAGGAGCATATGAATGATTGTGTATGTCCACCGAATGGCCGGCATTAGTCATTTCACATTATAAGTTTGTGTGGCAATTACGGGTCATGTGAAAGTCATTACCAACCTCCCTACCAAGTTTGAGGACCCCAGACCCAATCATTCACTAGTTATCATCATACAAACTTTTACTGTATACGGTCGCTGTGACATTGACCTTTGACCTGGTTACCCCAAAACCATTCCAAGTTTGAGCATCATAAGCCGGAGCGTTCTTTAGTTATCAATCGGACAAGCTTTGGTATACCGACTGACCGACCGACGGGACGACCTATCGACCGACTGACATTTACAAAACAATATACAACTATATGTACTTCTTTGAAAGGGGCATAATGATTAATTTAATGAGTTATTTGGCTGAACGAAAGGCTTAGATTTGTTATACGTTACATTTGGGCCAGCTCCGAAGTTTATATAACATGTCCCCCAACGCCGAACACCTACAATAACCACTACTACGCCATTGAAACAAACAGCAACAACACATATTTTTAAATCTACGCCTAATGCAAAAACGATAAAACATATTCTTACAACAACACCACCAATTCTTAAAACTAAAATTGTCTCACTATATTTATCATCCCAGGGTGAATTGTTACATTTAATGCTCGACCATATCAGGCACGCTCGGAACAGAACTATATTTAAACCAAAGCTCTGCTGGCACTGCGGTATTCACTGCTTGCACGATATTTAGCCGTTGAACGCGTTGGAAATACTTCCAAATAGTATTCCATACTTAGTATGTGCAATTTTGCAAACTATAGTCATAAATCCCTACTTATAACTTCAGAGATGTTATAATGTATGAATCTCGGTCAATGACGATATTTCTATTTACGTACAAAGTACATACATGTAGTCTGCTCTTTTACAACATACCAACATTATTATGATTAATTAATCAAAGTACAGAAAGTACTGGTAACGAATTATTTTGAACATGTATTGTAAAATCTAATTTATGAATGCAATTGATCATGCTATTGCACAATTTAGTCTATTTTATTATTATTAATATTTTTGTCCAGAGATTTTTTTTATCAGTTGACAGTTTTAGTAAATGTAGCATTTCAACGGCGATGCGAGCGTTTAACATGCACACTAACTCTTTCACTGAGCTCTGCGTAAAGTCTGTCAAAACACCCATGGCATATTTGTGAGATTTACATTGTTAGTTCGATTTGTTTTCGTCACCAGGGGCGGATCCAGGATGTTTCATGTGAGTGAATTAATTATTATGAATCTATAATGTTTAACAAATCGCATAAAATAAGAATTAAAAAAAAAAAAAAAACAGAACAGTTTCTATTGGGACTCGAAATCGCGTCCATAAATAGTCCATGATTAGTAGTTCTACACGCTATCCAGTACACCACGGTACTTTGATACAACGTAGGAGCGTTACTTTCGTATATATATTAAGCTAACTGAATGCGCGCGTATGTAAACCATGATCTATAATTAGAAAGCCCCTTTGATCATCGTTATCATGTTGGAAAAAGGAGAAACAACGGCGATGCGAGCGTTTAAAATGCACACTGACTATTTCACTGAGCTCTGCGTAGTGGCATATTTGTGAGATTAACATTGTTCTATACAGCGTGGGGTCGACTTCTAGTGAATGGGCATACGACTAAAATTCATACTCGTGCCTTATACGTACCTGCCGACAAATGAAATATATATGCGCGTACTGTTAATTTGATATTTTCTAGAAAATTGATTATCTATGATGATTTGATAGTATAATTATGACTTCACTGTATTGAAATAACACGTAGAAGTCATTTTAATATCGAAAAAATACTAGGACTATTTAGGTGCAGCGAATGTGTATTCTAAGCGGAAGTGTAGTTTAACCGTGACTTCCGGAAACAAATACGATCGCGTTAACTGTATTATTTTTTGAGAAAAAATAATTCGTTAAAAACCACACAATAAAAATATAAATAATACATCCGATGGCGGCGTGTTTCTTTTTTGTTTACGTGGCCAGGGATGACCGTAACGTGTTCAACAATAAAAAGCGAACTTTCTAAATATTTTATGTACATCTTTAAAAAAGCAAATGTCTATATTTTATATATTTACAAACAACATAATCTACTCTTTCACATCATACCAATATTATTATGATTTATTAAGAAAAAAAACAGTAACAATAATATAAATACGATGGCCGAGTTTTTCACATAACGTTGTGGAGATAGCCGGATTTTACACCTGCCGCGTCTGTATTCATACGTTTCCTCATGTCAGCACATAAGTAACCCCTATACATCATCGGAAAGTATTGATAAAGTTCAGGAACCTGCATATCATTGCACATCCTATTTTCTAATTCATCATTACTTATTTCTATCATTGCTTTAATGCACAGGGCGCCTGAATTTCCCACACAAGAATCAAAGGGATCGGAGCTTAATTTGAACAGTGTCGGTAAAAGACCACTGCATATAATATGTTGCTACATACCACATATCAAAGGTATGGGCCTTGCAGTTGCAGATAAGAAAATGTTCAGATACAAGTCTATAGGAAACGTTTGACCATTGGAGCGGGGCCAGATTTGACCCCTATGGCAACATTTGACAATCTTTGTAAAGGATCACTATATGGTGCTACATACTTACCAAATATCAAGGCCTTCAGACAAGACGATTTTTTAAAAATATTAACGACGGAGAGACATCGGACATATGGTGATCATAATATTTCACATTTAGCATTTCGTACTCAGGTAAGCGGAACACAATTAGGCGATCAAGCACCACCACACTACCAACAACTACAACTATTACGCCTACAAGTACCATTACCACACGTGCCACCTCAAATTATTGCGGAAGTACTGTGCCTACAGCAGCACGTATATCTCCAACAACAACAATCATTCTTACATTTACCACATCTAAACTCTTATCAACAACAAACATCTATACAGTAACAGACGCTCAGAGGTAGAGGTCCCGGGTTCGATCCTCGGTCGGTGAATGTTCTCGTAGAACCTTTCCCATGAACACTCAGTACTGGTGAGTTTGACCCAGGAAGTGGACTCGAGAGTGATTAAAGAAGCTGCCAGCTTTCCTTTAAAATGAGCTAATATAAAATGGTATAGACTATAAACTAACACAACGACGCCTGTAATAACAATCGAACAAGCAAACAACTACCTTGTCTGCGCCTACATCAACCACCATTCTACCGACACCAAGCACAACAATGCCAGCACAATTCACAACAACAACCACACTGCCATCTACCACTACTACGCATACACCTACTATTACGGTGCATACAAGAACCATTACTATTCATACTTACACCACGAATACCCTACAGCAACAACATCAAACTATAAAAACAACAACAAATTAAAACAACTATACAGCAGCCGCCACTGCGCATACAACTGCAGCCAAGTCGAGAACTACAGCAACAACAAAAACGACAACAACATCAATATAATCAACGATTCTTTATAACTAGAATATATACTCATACATGTATATCAACACAATATAGCTGCAAATCTGTGACAAATTTGACTCAGTTGTAAAGATTTACTTTTTCGTTAACAAATTTATGCAATTTTTGACCTGTGAGGAATGTGATTTCATGGTACATAAAAAACCGGCTTCGATCACATATTTCCCAGGAGCTGTGACATATATGTTCGAAATGTGTGACAAATGAGATCTTATTTTTCCAAGCTGTGAAGAATAGGATGCTATTTTTCCCAGGTGGGAAGAATATGATCTGGGATAAATAAGGTCTTACAAAGCCTCTTTAATCGGATTTTGATAAAAACCTTTTAACGTTTGTTCGACTTGATGGCGAACGTGAATTGTCCTAATAATACTATTGTGTCTCTAAGTCTGAGCTGGATAGTTGCTGGTCAGCATATCCTGTGGATGGGTTTTCCTGTGATGATGTTGATTTATGGTATTCTTCCTCAGCTTTCAGAGTTTTGGAGATAGATCGATTGCAAAGTCGGTGGCATGATAAACCGGACTGTTCTGCAGTGCATGTAGCAGATCAGTGCTTTAACCCTTTCAAAGCGGTTTTTAATTTGACTTTTTCAGTTGCGCATTTGGAAAAGTCCATTGAAAATTTAGGAATATTAAGGTTAACATCTTGAGTCGATAAACGAGCAGTATAAATCCTGGTCAGACTGTACAGATGCACCGGCTTGTCTTTGCTCTTTACTCGTGACAAAGGCCTTTTCGCAAAATCTGTTTCAGCAGTTAAAGTGTACCTCGGAACACGTTTAAAATGAACGTAATGAATATTTATATAAATAACTAACATGTAGTTCAAAGACGCATACAACACCTCAGCTCATGTTGTCATTGAACAAACACAGACAATGGTAATGGAAATCTTCGCTGAGATATGAGCCGTCCCGCGAGAAAACCAACATTGTTGTAAAAGATATCGACACGGATGAGCCTAAGCGCAGACTTACCCGGATAAACTCTTTACGCCTCTTGTGGATTTTCTGTTTCAGGAATCATTACTCTGTACCGCTATCTCCCCGAGACGGAATGTGTCGGCCCGGATCAGTCAGCGCGGACTGCAAAGGCTGATCTAGGTCGATACATTACGCAGAGGCCATCATGTTGGTTTTCTCGCAGGATTGCTCATATGCAATGCGTTCAATCAATGTGTACGTAAACTTGATCCGTATCAAATCCACTGGTCAAATTAGAGCTACTGATACTGACGTTTTTGCTACCATTCGGTAACCTTCAATGTTACTACTGACAGCAATTTTGGGTTATATTTTTGTGTGGAAAAGGCTGAATTGAGTCTGAGACCCATTGTACTTTGGTGTGTTCCCACTACGCGATCTTTCCCTAATGGAAATTCCTAAATCAGAATTATTGACACACCAAGTACCTAGTTAAGGATGTACCGACCTGATTTAACTTTTGTTGTAACATTATTTTTTTGAAAGTTGGATGTATGTTTAGTAATAAAAAAAACCAAAAAATTGGTATGTTAGTGGGCTTTATCTTTTCTAGATCCATTTATGAATGCCTTATGATATGCATTTTTTTGCTAGTTCAGCACATGAAAAAGTTTTCATGCAAATTACCAATATTTGAAAGATGATATTCTAATTGTTTGTCTTCTTGTGGTTTAAATCTCATTCTGAAGTTATTTTATCCATATATTTTGACGTTCATGTGATATATTGTAATTAAACCTCAAAAATAGACTTTTTTTCCCTAATGAGAACCCATATATGTCAGGTGTAAGAATAGACAAGTTCAACACTTTGAAATAAGGAAAAAACATATTTATAATATTTAACTATTTCTGAAAATTCTTCAGATTATTGCAATAACTATCATTTATCAATATTTAAAAAGAAAAGTATATGTAACTTTGCAAAATTTTCAGTTTTTCTTGTCTGAATGTCTTAAAAAATGTCAGAATATGATAATATATTCATTTTTCAAACATATCTTCAATCAATTGCCATTAAAGTTTTCCAATCAGTTCTGTCAAGTCCCGGTAGCTCAGTCGGTAACGACGCGGGCTGTCAATCCAGGGGTTGTGAGTTCGAATGCCGGCTCGGCCAACTTTCTTTCCGACGTTTGACAACAGTCATTGCGACATGCGTCATTCCTCTTCCACCAATGGGCTAAGTCTATGTGGAAAAGCAGCCAGAAGATTGTTGTGTGAAGTACTGGTGTGCGGAAACCAGGAAACACATGAGTAGGTGAACTGGCCGCCGTGATATGACTGAGAAATTGTTAAAAACGGCGTTAAACCCCAATCAATCAATCCAATCAGTTCTACTTATTTTCAAAAGTATATGATACTATACAAGTTCTAGATTAAAATTTATGTAAATGGATTTTAATATGTTCTTTTTACCCAGCTATATTATATAATCAAACAAGGCGTCTGTACAGCGCGTGGAAGGCTCACAAAAAAAGATCAGCTCTTTATCTAAAACAAATTTAATCCACTATGTTTGAAATGTTGAAGAAATATAAAAAGGCATGACTAAACATGTTTTAAATGACAACATAATAATTTTGTTTAATAACAATGTTACAATTTCTTTTCTTGTTTATATATCTACTTCTCAGTTCAGTAGATCTTTATTGTTCAAATACTTGTATCTATTTCTATTATATTTGTAAGTATAAACTCATTAAGGCCCGTGTGATGGGTGCGGAGAACTATATATTTCGCTTCGTATTTGTTTAGGTATGCACACACACGTCACTGAAATATTTTATCTATTTTTATATATAAAAATTATCCAAAGCAATGTATCTTATGTATACAAACGTAAGTACAATTTCCTCTGTTAACAATATCGTCGACACAAGGCTATGGAAACTATAGAAAAACGCTAGAGGCTAATAGGGAATTATCGTGATAAAACAAAGAATAATAGCAAATTCTTTTATCCCGTAAATCAAAGAGAATAATTTAGGCGCGCCAAATACAAAATGTGTTATACTGAAATCTAAAGAAAACAAACAATAATGCTCTGAATACACAATTCTGCATAAGCTTGTCAATGATTAGTTCATACAAACAAATTGACACTGAAGACTTATTAACCCTTTCCCACATATAGAAGATTTCTGGCTCAGACCAGTCAAAGTTTGATAACATTGTGACTCATACCTCAGTTTAACCCTTTCCCTCATACGACAATTCTGCAGCAGACGACTTTGAACATATTTTGTCAAAAAATGGAAAATCTCTATAATTGAATGGATAACCTATGACTAAGAGTGGAAAACATTGTGGCAAAAGGAGAAATTGCACGTTTTGTGCAATTTCTTCTTTTGTCACTATGTTTTCAAATAGCCGTCTGCTACAGAGGCGTCAGAAAGCGTCTATATGAGGGAATTTATTTATCCAATAATAGTTCTTTTATCTATAGTGAGTATTTTACTGCAACCTTGTTGTATGTGCGAAAGGGATTAAAAAGCTATAAGTTTGAATTGCTGATTATCTTGAAGGTTTTCTGTAAAACGTAAATTATCTTAAACAAGAAATGCTTGTAACGTTTCACATGGGAACATAGCGGGGCTTTAGGAAAACCAACCTTTAGCGTTACTAGTACAGGTGTAGATGAAAATCTAAGTGCATGTCCATGCAATCTGATCCATAAGGATACGGGTTTTCCGAAGTTTCTTGAAACTATTTCGACTGATTGCCGAACAGTGCAGGACCAGTTCAATAACCGTGGATGCTCTGGTTGATCGGAATCTATACTGCACGCACGTAAATGCCCATAGATTGGTTTTCCTGGAACACCACTCGAACTTTAGAAATATTGTACTTTGACCTTTTCCCACATATATCAAATATAATGTCAAACTATCAGAAATCTTTATAAATTGAAGAACGCTTATTGTATAAAAGCATTGGCAAAAGGAGAAATTGCTCATTATTAGCAATTTCTTCTCTGGCGAAAGGTTTAATGACTATATGCAAGACTGATGTTACCACTTACTTGAAAAGATTCGCCGACACCGCTGATAAAACGTAGAACTACACACTGGAACATGTTTACCTGCCACGAACGTTGACTGTGAATCCCCTTGACTTGGAATGATGTATAAACATGAAATATTAATGAATTGAGTGCAGTTAATCAGTAAGCTACGCAACTCTTAACCATTTTAACTTGAATGCTGTACCGTGTAACTTTGTAATAATTAGTAAAACTCGCCCACGTACAAACTGATTTTGACGCACAAACAGCAGACGGTTTTTGTAAACATTCTTTCAAATTGCGAGATTGTTCATAATGACCAATTTGCTCGTTTTCCATAATCTTTTTTTCACTATTTATACATGTACATATTAAAAGTTTTCATATTTTACCGAGACATTTTTAACCCTTTCCCTCATATAGACGCTTTCGGACGCCTCTGCAGAAGACGGCTTTTTGAAAACATAGTGACACAATGTTTTCCACTTTTCATCATAGGTTATCCATTCAAATATAGAGATTTTCTATTTCTTGACAAAGTATGTTCAAAGTCGTCTGCTGCAGAATTGTCGTATGAGGGAAAGGGTTAAATCGTATGCCGCAGATTTGTTGTTTGTGTATAAATCGTTTCCATCGATTCCGTTTCATTTATCTCAGATTAACGATGTATCTTTGATGTTCTTAGATGTCGATTTATTTGATTTTAAAGAAATTTATTCTGAGACAATTACACTTGATGATCCTGGAGACTTTGACTAAACTCTATGCCGAGAATAAAACTATAATAACACGTGTCCACACATAAAACGTATAGGTTTAAATATCGTAAATAACGGATGCAAACAATAAATCGAATATTTAATCAAGAGGGCCATGATAACCCTGGATCGCTTAACCGTATAGTCAATCACAATCACTCATTTTGTAGTCAGGTAAGATACTACAAGACAATTATTCTAAAAAGCTTTCAATAATCCCAAGGTAAAAATACGACTGTCTTTGTGTTAATTAACAAGATTTTCCTTCAACTAGTGACCTAGTTTTTGACCGGATATAATTCATATCAACCAAGACATTCTGATAAGATTCCGAAATGCTTAAGTTATATTTACGGCTTCCAGGGTGGTATGAGGGTTTTCCATTATTTTTCCAGTGACCTAGATTTTGACCAGACATGACCTATATTCGAACGAACTCTAGATGTCACCAAGACAATTATTGTGACTAAGTTACAAAATGCGGCCTTAAGAGAGTTATCAAGATTTTCCTTCAAATTGGTATGATGACCTAGTTATTGACCCGACATGACCCGTATTTAAAGTTGGTCTAAATATCACCAAGACAAAAAAATCAGACAAAGTGTACAAAAAATCCGATTCTGAAGTTTTAAGAATATTTTTCTTAAATTTGGCCTAATGACATAGTTTTAACCGGACATGATCTATATTCAAACTTGGCTTAGAAATAATCAACAAGTAAAAAATTCTTGCAAAATTTCAAGTTGTTGAAGCAAAAACCGGGGCCTCTAGAGTGTTAACAAGATTGTCCTAGTTACCTAGTTGTTGACCTCACATGACCCAGTTTCGAACTTGTTCAAGATTTGATGGAAAAGTATGTACTGCTAAACTCATGAAAGTCGGATGCAAAATGTAGCCTGTGAACTGTTAACATTGCAATTGTTGTCAACGAACGACGCACAACGGACGGACAAAGGGTGATCAAAATAATTCATCCTGTGCACTTCATGCTTAGGTGAGCTAAAATACAAAGTTCAGCTTTTATTCCACGAACAATTTGCGTTAGGCATTATTGCGATCGCATAACAAAATTGACGTGTACAAGGTGTGTCAAAAATGTGTTCCAATTCTGAAGCACCTTCTCTACCAGGTTATTCCATTCACTGGTCGACCAAAGATACAAGAAATGATAATTACAGGACATCATACAATGTCGATGTATGTTTGTCAGATAAACAAGATAATCTCCCGTAAATGTGACCTGACGAAGCACTTAGGGATTCCAATTACAATATTGAAAGGTGGTAGGATAAGAGGAAAACTACTCGTAGTTGATGCGCTTATGTCAGGAAAAAAGCCTACCCCATGTACATGGAATACATGTACACAGAAATGTGATTCTTTTTTATTTGGAATACGTTAGTAACGTTATTGCATAAACACGAATAACATATATATATGTAGAGAATAACAACATTGCGACGCATTTGAGCACATACACGGTATCGGCGATCAAAGCATACACAGGTTTCGAAAAAGGTGAATGTTTTCGTGTTTGTGGCGTTTGTTTACGACCATTAAAATCACATTAGTTTTTGTTGTAAATACTGTATTTGAGCTCGTCCGTATTTACAACCGACAATGTATATTTGAGCAGTTCCACGAGAAAACCAACATTATGGACTCTGCGTAATGTATCGACCACGCAGGCTAATCCGGACCGACACCTTCCGCCTCAGGGGGATAGAGGTATAGAGAAATGATTCCTAAAACAGAAAATCCACAGGAGGCGAAAAGTGTCTGTCCTGGTAAGCATTCGCGGCATCCCTAGGCTGATGCTGGTAGATACTTAACGCAGAGTCCACAATGTTGTTTGTTTCGTGGAATGGCTAATATTGCCGCTGAGTACTGACCGCTGTTGAGGTCGAATGCCCCTTAAATGTGCTGACCTCCATCCAGATTATAGATAGTATAGTCAAAGTTTTAAAACTGTTCAAAAGATGTCTTCAATTATTAGAATGTTAATTCTGGGGTAAAATTGAAGTAATAATTTCACTTTCCAGTACAATAAACATCTATATGTTGATTGTTTATGCTTTTTACTGGGTAGACATACTCAGTGAGCCAAACATTGTCATAACTTTTTATTGACTGTTTTTCAACAATTACTGCCAAAATAGTTTTGAACTATTTATTACTTACTTTCTTATCACTATAAGCAATATTTGCAGATGTTTGAAATTTAAAAATGTTGATCTCCATCTTGTGTTCAGCACCTTTAAGACCGTTTGTCATCTAACGGGACCCAACATGTTCAGTTCGTACACTGTACAGTGTCTGCCTGCTGTCACATGCTACTTGGTACTGTATCTTCCAAATGACGTTTTTATTGCTGGTTGACCCATCTTGTCTTTTTTCGATATCTTTTCCAGACAGACAGTTTGTCACATGCTCATATTGTTTCAGAGTTTTACATTATCCATTTTCCTGATACAGGCTTGTTTTTAAATGTGAGAAAAGAAGATTTCATTTTGTCTTTGACCCTTTCCCTCATATAGACGCTTTTTGACGCCTCTGCAGCAGACGGCTTTTTGAAAACATAGTGACAAAAGAAGAAATTGCACAAAACGTGCAATTTCTCCTTTTGCCACAATGTTTTCTACTTTAAGTCATAGGTTATCCATTCAATTAAAGAGATTTTCTAATTTTTGACAAAATATGTTCAAAGTCGTCTGCTGCAGAATTGTCGTATGAGGGAAAGGGTTAAGGCATTTCTCATCTCCTCACAACGATTTATACCATCTCAAAATCAATGTGTTTATCGCCAGACTAGATTTCTGTCAATATGAATAACTGCGATAACGTGTCTGTTAGCTAAATAGTGTATAACAGCCCGTTGTCAACAGTATTTAGATTAAATGAACCGTCCCGCGAGGAAACCAACATTGTGGTCTCTGCGTAAAGAATCGACCCGAATCAGCCTAAGCATGCCGCGCATACGGACAGACATTTTTCGCCTCCGTTGGATTTTCTGTTTCAGGAATCATTACTCTAAACCTCTATATCCTTTGGACGGAATATGTCGGCCCGGATTATAGCCTGCGCGAACTGGCTGATCTGGTCGATACATTACGCAGATGCCATCATGTTGGTTTTCTCGCGGGACGGCTCAATTATCATGGTGTTTCTTTGTGGACAACCGGTTCTATAGGTAAGTTGATCCTGATTCCAGGGCATCATCTAAATTCTATCCGCGGAACCATAAGCACACGGAAGGGGAAGATCCTACTATATTTTAATGGTTTCTGTATTATCCTTCCGGGAGTCGAGTCCGGGTCCCCCGTTTTCAGGCCAGGCGTTCTAACCACTTCGCAAGTAAAGCGATCGGGGGGAAAATGTAGGTCGTGTCATAACATCGAAATGATATGAATGACATGTTTACATGCATCCTATGTGATTGTATGAACTCTGGTAGTTCGAAAACATGCAACAAAGGCTCTATTTGCATAACGCCACCCATGTTTTAAAAGACGGAATACATGTGTGTACGACGTGTACCAACAATTGTACGATATCTCCTACATAGGAGGCAATAAAGAGATTGTATTGTATTGTATTGTATTGTATTGTAATATCTTGGAACTTTGAGTTATGGAAGATTCATAAAATACAAGTAGAAAATTGCTGCTTCAGCAGTAAAAGTACACGGCAAAAAATAGAACGCGTTTTGTGCTTTATAGGTGCGTGTGTATCATTGTAAAAGGTTATTTGGACCTCATATGACTAAATCCGATACTGAACCAAGTCGTGTTATACGTAATCTTAACCCAGATACGTTGACTTTAATAACATGTATAATTCCGCATATTACGTTTCTAAGTCTTATAAACACTTATTTAATTTACAAAATACTATAATATTACTAATTAAACAGTTTTGCTATGTTCAGATGTATTTCGGTTTGACCTCGTCGGGAGTGCGCTACCATGTGTCGATTTCAGTTTCGGTTTAAGTCCTATGAGGTCCAAATAAACTTTTATAATGATAGATATATATGATTTTTATAATGTTATTAACCAAACAAATATAACACTGGAATATTTGAAGTGTGTTTCGGTACATGTCTGTGTGTTTCGGTTTGTTTAGTATCGCTCACAACAACATTGAGCGAAAACACAGGTTCTACTTCCGTGAAGATATGTTCTACTTCCGTGAAGATATGTTCTACTTCCGTGAAAATATGTTCAACTTCCGTGAAGATATGTTCTACTTTCGTGAAGATATGTTCTACTTCCGTGAAGTGAAGATATGTTCTACTTCCGTGAAGATATGTTCTACTTCCGTGAAGATATGTTTTACTTCCGTGAAGATATGTTCTACTTTCGTGAAGAAAGGTTCTACTTTCGTGAAGATATGTTCTACTTCCGTGAAGACAGGTTCTACTTTCGTGGAAAAAATGGTAAAACTGCGGGAACAAAAGGTGACGTACTCCTCCATGGCGAAGATTATACGCCATCTTTACCAACACGGTACGGATGCGCCGTGTAATAAATAATGCAAAAAACAGACAAGATAATCAAACTAGTACTTTCTTGAACTGATTGTAATCTCGCATTCAGGTTTCTGTAGCATATAAAATAACTAAAGCTTTCAGACAGTTTGATGTTAATACAATACAGTTGGATGAAAGATACACTAACACGTGCTTGCATAATTCACACCTTTTATGCATACAATGTCTGCCAAAGAACTTTTCTATGATGATGATCTAGCTAAATTAAATTCCAAAAAGAGAGGCTTTGGTGTCTAGACTGCCAATACCGAAAGCTCCGAAATGCGGTATGATAACCCCGCTAATCATGAAATGTGAAATGATTACCCCGCTAATCACGAAATGTGAAATGATTACCCCGCTAATCACGAAATGTGAAAGGATAACCCCACTAATCACGAAATGTGAAAGGATAACCCCGCTAATCACGAAATGTGAAATGATTACCCCGCGAATCACGAAATGTGAAAGGATAACCCCACTAATCACGAAATGTGAAAGGACAACCCCACTTATCACGAAATGTGAAATGATAACGCCGCTTATCACGAAGAGCTGTATGATAATCCCGCTAATCAAGAAATACGGTATGATAACCACGCTTATTAATCACGAAATGTGAAATGATAACCCCGTTAATCACGAAATGTGAAATGATAACCCCGCTAATCACGAAATGTGAAAGGATAACCCCACTAATCACGAAATGTGAAAGGACAACCCCACTTATCACGAAATGTGAAATGATAACGCCGCTTATCACGAAGAGCTGTATGATAATCCGGCTAATTAAGAAATACGGTATGATAACCACGCTTATTAATCACGAAATGTGAAATGATAACCCCGCTAATCACGAAATGCGGTATGATAACCCCGCTAATCACGAAATGTGAAATGATAACGTCGCTTATCAAGAAGAGCTGTATGATAATCCCGCTAATCAAGAAATACGGTATGATAACCACGCTTATTAATCAATGTTAAATGATAACCCCGCTAAACACGAAATGTGAAATGATAACCCCGCTAGTCACGAAGAGCGGTATAATAACCCCGCTTATAAAAAAATGCGGTATGATTACAACGCTTATTACTTAATGAGAAATGATAATCCCGCTAATCAGGAAATGCGGTATGACTACCCCTTTTATCGCTCAATGCAAAATGATAACCTCGCTAATAATATAATGCGAAATGCGGTATAATTACCCCGTTAATGAAGAAATGCGGTATGATAATCCCGCTTATCACGAAATGCGGTATGATTACCCCACTAATGACTCAATGTGAAATGATAACCCCGATAATTTCGAAAGGTGAAATGATATCATGAAATGCGAAAAAATACCGCCGAAATTCACGAAAGGTGAAATGATAATCTCGCAGGACACGAAATGTGAAATAATAACCCCGATAATTTCGAAAGGTGAAATGATAATGTTAATCATGATTTTTTTTTTTTTACCATTCACCCTAGCTTGAAGGAATCCCGTAGAGTGTCACCAAAGGAAAATTTCTACAAAATTATTTGAAAATCGGCCAATTAGTTTGGGAGGAGGAGATTTCGAAAGTTTTCACTAAAGCCAATATAAAGTTAACAGCCCCGCCCCCTGGCAGCCATATTTTAAGACCAATCAACATGACTTGGTGTAATCTGATAGAGAATCACCAAAGGAATATTTCTACAAAGTTACTTGAAAATCGGCCAGATTCTTTCGTCCGAGAAGATTGTATAAGTTTTCACTATAGCCATATAATGCAAAACAGCCCTGCCCCGTGGCGGCCATGTTTTTCCATCAATCAACATGGCTTGAAAGAATCTGACAGACGGTCACCCAAGGAACATTTCTACAAAACCGGTCACACTCAACATCTTTAATATACGATGTGAAAAAGAGTATTAGCTGAACAAGCTTTCCAAGTTCGACGACGATCAAGTGACGACAATAGCTCGTCTTTTTTTTCTCAAAAAATCAGACGAGCTAAAAATGAGGACAACACTATGCACACAAAATCACTTATGGAAGTTTCTATTGTTATTGGGGCTAATCCTATGCCTTTCGGGAAGAAGAAGAAGAAGAAGAAGAAGAAGAAGAAGAAGAAGAAGAAGAAGAAGAAGAAGAATAAGAAGAAGAAGAAGAAGAAGAAGAAGAAGAAGAAGAAGAAGAAGAAGAAGAAGAAGAAGAAGAAGAAGAAGAAGAAGAAGAAGAAGAACAACAACAACAACAACAACAACAACAACACAATGGAGAGTTTTCAAATTGCTGTAAATATATTTTCTTCACATCTTTAACATAAATGCAGATAGAATAAACATACACGTGACAGGCAAACATATGTAAATTACTGTTATTCAGTGATTTATAGTGACAATATAATTTAGACATTAAGCATTATAGCTCATAGTCAAATATTACAAATGAGCCGTCCCGCGAGAAAGCCAACATTGCGTAAAGTATCGACACGGATCAGCCTAAGCATGTCGCACAGGCTTACCCGGACAGATACTTTTCGCCTCCTGTGGAATGTGTCGGCCCAGATCAGTCTGCGCGAACTGCGCAGGCTGATCTGGATCGATACATACGCAGAGGCCATAATGTTGGTTTTCTCACGGGACGGCTAAAATATAATAACATACAGTGGACACTGGGATGGTACATATGTACATGCATACACGCAATTGTTTAGGTATAGACGTAAGGTGTGAGCACTGCTTAAAGGACACATATAGAGTCATTATCACGCTACTTTGTTTTCTGGTGCATTAGTACTCTTTTTAACAGCATTAGGCATTTGATTTTGAAAACATTTGGTGTATACGAGTAACATAAGCACCTATAATACCGTGTGTGATTTTAAGTACACAATTAATAATAGATAATATATATATGGGAACCAAACGGAACGTACATTAATTGTACAATAATACATTGAGACATATAATTCTCAAAAAACCTATTAATGCAGAGTTTGGTCATAGGCAAGTGATATATTTTACTATTTTGACATTTCCTTAAATGACACTTAATGTCACCGATGTCAATATTTTGAGTTCAACAACACGAAAGGATTTCGTCAGGTGACTAACCTTATAAATATTTATGAACATACTTAAAGACAAACTTACTACATACCTCGTCAAAAGGAAGTTACGTTTCTATTGAACCTTCATAACAATACAATAATCATTTATTTGCACTTCTCTGAGACACCATTAACACGGTTCCCTGATCTATACTTTTCTTCAGATAAAACTGTCATATATTTTGACATAATTCCCGGGACGGCAATGAAAGAAAACTGGAAAATCATTCCAATGTATTACCCTTTTCCCTAGCTATGTACACGACTATTGTTATATTGATACCACTGGGACCCGTGGAAGGCTGTGAAATAACCGTTTCTGACAGCTGTGTTAGCGTCGGAATAGTGTGGCCGGGAGAACAGCAATGTTATCAAATTGTGTCCTATTTATACATGACTAACTGTAAACAACGCCTTCCAAGTATGTCATTAAGTGAAAGCCTGATTTTAAAATTAACACATGCGCGGACAGACAGTCATACGGACGGACGCATACGGAGAAGTGACCTGTCAGTGTCTCCCTGCCAAGTATGCCGATCATTATTGACGAAAGCGTCGCAAAACACCAAACAAACGAACAATAACACTACTAGGCGATGATCATAGCTTGCTACATACTTGGTCTCCAAAATGTATCATCATTTATCAAGGTGTTTTGGCCTGGGTCTTTAGCCCCTGGTCATAGTAGTAATACCATTTGTTTTCGGTGTTGGCAGCCTGCCGATTGCTGTTAACACCAAACAACGCATTTTAGGGTGAGACTGCGCGAGAAAAAAAGTTCAACATGGATTCCACAAAACTGCATTTAAAACGTTAAGATATTCCAAAAAAAGATCATGATAATATTGTTTGAACATCAGGGAACAACTTAAGGCGTGAGCATTCGAATTTAACAAATGTATTAGAAATTAATGCGCCGAACGGTCAAATATGGAAGCTTATTAACTATTAACATACCGCGAAGCAGAACGGAAAAGTACAAAGGGTCGCATGACAAATGCAGTGGCGAATTTACCGGCCGGGCATCACACATATCGGGCGAGCCCCGGGCCAAATTTTGGACTACACAGACAATCCAGACGCCGCTCAGAACACGGCCGGAAACCAGGCAGACATTGCCGACCACCCACTGTGGCTCGAAGGTTCCGAAAGCCGGCTCATCGCATTTTCATCAGATCATCCAGTCGCGTTCTTCACAGAAGGTTAACCCGCAGTTTATCACAAAAGTGTTAGGATAACAGTACTACAAGATGCCCCAGAAAAGATGGGATGACTGAAGGAGAAGGAGAGTGCAGAGCCCACAAGAGAGTGAGAGTGGCAGTGAAGTGAATGAGGCCATGCCTCTACTCTTCAGCCACCAATTCACCAATAACTAAGTTTAAGCGGTAGAGTGCAAACGCTTAACTCTCCCTCAACCGGGCGACCCGATCGCGCTATGCAGGTGCCCGCAAGCACTGTGGAGGTATCAACGGCATTCTCGTAAGAATGTTTGTCTTAATGCTATCTAATTCAACTTCGAATATGAGTTATATTGGGCCAGAAACTAGGTCATTTGGCCAAATTGAAGGGAAATATTGTTAACACTCTGGATATTGCGTTTTTAACTTGAGTATGTTGAAACTGTTTCAGAATGTTTTTCTTGATGATATGTAGGCCAAGTTTGAAAATTGGTCATGTCTGTTCAAAAACAAGGTCACTAGGCCAACTTGAAGGAAAATCTCGTCAACACTGTATAACCAACACTTTTTTAAATTTGGTCAGAATGTCTATCTTAATGATATCTAAGCTAAGTTCGAGTATGGGTCATGCCGGGTTAATAACTAGGTCACTAGGCCAAAGTGAAGGACACTCTTGTTAATACTCTAGAGGCCGCATTCTTTGCTTCATGAGCTTGAAACTTTGTCAGAATGATTGTGTTGATAGTATCTAGTCCATTTTCGAATATGGATCATATCATGTAAAAAAAAAAAAGAAGGTCACTAGGCCAAATGAAGGAAAATCTTGATAACACTCTTGAGGTTGCATTTTGAATCTTTGTCAGAATAATTGTCTTGATGAGTTTTGCATTGACCAAACACGTTCTCCCAGTCTAGTACATGGTTTAGAGAACTATTTGGAAGTTGATTTAACTTTGACATATTTCTCAATATAATAAGGCAGAAACTTCAAAACATACTGCCTAAACCTGCTGTCAAATTTTCCTTTGATTCTTCATGTCTTAAATGTGTATACTTGTGAGCTCTTGCACTCAGGCAAGCGATATAGTTCCAGCAAGGTCCTTCTGTTTCCAAATTAGCAGTTTCATAACATTTACTATTCTTGATATGATCTTTCAACTTCTTAACAATAAATACACAAACATAAGCTGCAATTGTTATTTCCTTTCACATTTTCCCTACTTCTCCAACCTTCCTGCAGCCCCAAGGCCGTCAGCACTTTCAGTGCTTCGATTTAATTAAAGGTAACGATTAGACACAGAATATATGTCGGAAAGCTCTCCAAGTGTCGATTTAATGTTCTTTTTAAATTTGTTCGGGAGTCTCGTAACTTACGAGATTATTTTAAAAAATTCACCAACGTTTAAATTAAAGTACATCCAATTAAGAAAATATGTATTTTTATACAATTTCACTTTTTAATAGGAACCTCATCATTTAATGATCGTTTTTATTTCAATATTGATAATATTACCCAACATGTATCACCAGAACGTGCCGTATGCTGTATTTATTTAAATATGACCATAATACTCTTAATGTAAAAATAAGAAAAGAATAAAACTAATGAAACAATGTTTTTCTTTGTCGGAAACCTTTTATAACCAACAAAAAGCCAAAACATGACAGGTTTTTTGTTAACATGCCTTTATATTTGACGGTTAGAAATATATTCAATTTTCAAATTGATATATCAATCTTACATGTTTTCCCGGTGGACATTTGATCGTTTCGTCTGTGAACTTAAGTACACCTCAAAACGGAAAAAAAATCGGATTTGTTTTGACAGAGCAAGTTCCCAGACATAGTTCCCTGGGGCGGAAGACAGTGTCAGGCAGATCTCGTGCATTCAAGGAAGGTCAGGACTGGCCTCGTTATCGTCCATGTGGCATAGACACAGTATTTGTAAATAGCAACCTATCGACCATCGGGTGTACATCATGTCCAGCGATGGCACTAATAAAGTTAATTTATACGAAATTGAGTTTCAATTTTTTGATGAGGACAAATATTTTAACATCTAGAAAAATATTAGCTTAAATATAAATGTTAACAATGAACTCTCCATTGGGCGGTCGGTCCATGATTGTGTTGTTTGGACGTCATGGCCGTCCGTGGAAGTCCGGTCCGTGGAAATCCGCAAACAATGCATTCAATGGATGGCCAATTCTTTTATTTTTCATAACGCCAATTGTGTAAGCCAACAACATTACTGACATTTGTTAGGATCTACAACAGAGTATGCAATCTTCTGACACATTTATAGTCAAACATCGAAGCATATGATTCGAAGTATGGTGCTTTAGGCCGCGTTCACATTGTTTAGTATATCAGACCGGTGTCTGGCTAATTTACCAATTCGTCCAATGCTAACCCCGCAACCCTAAGCGCCAAGGATGGAAATCCATTTCTACCAATTTTGAAGTCTTATGTATAACACGGCCGGGGATCGAACCCGCGATCTCCCGCACCAGTGCCGGACGCACTACCTCTACACCATCGAGGCGGTTCGAAGCATCTGAAGAAATAATTTAATTATATTGACTTATAACAATGGTTACAAATAGTGACTTCAGTATTATCTTATATCTAAGCATTGTCTCCGTTTCAAAGTGTTTTCAAATGATCTCTGTGCATTTCCAGTTCTGAGTACATATCAAGCACACAAAGCAAAATAAAATGCCTCCATGATAAAGGGAGATTACTTTTAGTATAACCGATGACGTTCGACCGTTTAATCCAAGTCCACTAAATTGAATTCCTCATCATATTGAATCGGCCTATAGTTTAAACGCTCGCTTTATCATTGATTCCTCCATGACTAGACACGCACATGTTGCTTTAAGTTATATACAGCAGAATAGTGTTATTTATTGGGTTAAACAGTCATCGTATAACATTCTTTGAAAGGGGGAGTTTCAAGTTTCGACGGTTTAAGGGGAACAAAACACACTATGTTGCCGATTCTACTCAAAATACTTTAGCATATATTGTATACTTTGTGTTGGTTTATTAAGAAAAACGACTGAGTTTTGTTTATAGTTATCGTTAGGTTTAATTGGATTTGAGTCGATTCAGTAAACACGCACACAATCGATTCTGATGTAGGACAAATCATGGAATGACCAGAGACACTGTTGATCTAGGTGACGGATCATAATGAACAATTACTCGTGTTTTACAAGCATAACATTAAAACGAAACAGACAAGTAATGCCATATAGTCAATCTTGCTTTCATACAATTAAAGACAATGCTGGGCTTAGCATATGATCCAAAAACTGTAGTTTGACCCCTCAACTAGAGATGATGCCGATTGATAGTATGATATAGTATTTGGTCAACATACAGGACAGAATTCACAAAATGAGCATTTCTCCTTTAACCCTGGTGTGGTAGAATATCCCGAGATAAGGACTTTATAAGACACGTGACCTGTCACGGGATTGGCTGTTTTCTTCTAAAGTCAGACAAAACGTTCAATACGCGGATATTAAAGACATTCTTTTCTGTCACCGACAGCAATTGACAAGGACGATAATATTAAATAGGTTTCTTTCGATTGACGGTGAGGCTCCTTTCCATACCTAGCTCCTTAATATCCTGTTTACGCGTTTTTATTTCGCTTCATGCGTTCAAGTATATTGTGTTTGATGGTTTCGCATTTTGTAATACTTCAAGTATTGTTTCAATTTGGAAACGTGTAATAAAGCAAATTGAACTGTAAATTGAACTGCGCGTTATTCTTTTCTGTAATATGTCCGTATTGATCAAAAGTACCGTCTATGTGCAGTAGTGATTAGAGCCTCGTGAGCCGGATCAGGGTTCGATACTTTTTTCCTGCGTAGATAGCCTACCGTCATATTGGAAGAGTATAACCCAGGTAGTAATCGTGATTCCCAGTTATTACAAACAGGGGCGTAGCTTTGCAATAACCAATGCGTAGGCCGTCTCGTGAGAAAATCAACATTGTGGACTCTGCGTAAAGTATCGACCCGGATCAGCCTAAGCATGCCACACAGGCCTACCCGGATATACACTTTTCGCCTCCTGTGGATTTTTCTGTTTCAGGAATCACTACTCTATACATATATCCCCCTAAGACGGAATGTGTCGGCCGGATCAGTCTGCGCGGACAGCGCAGGCTGATCTGGTCGATACATTACGCAGATGTCTATCGTCGCAGCTGCATTTTGGGGGCATTTTGAGAAAAAATGTGTAGGCACGTGCCTACAGTGCCTAAAGGGAGCTACGCCCCTGACAAAAACACATTGGTTTCGATGTCCAGTTGTGTCCATTTTGTCTGTTTTTGCATATATAAAATGTGTCGTTTTAAGGTATGTGAAGTTGGCACGAAGTTCGATATTCTGTAATCGATGTTCAATACCGAAATGAATTTTGAGCTGAAACGAATATAGAGCCAGCACCAGATTCGTGAACTCGGTTAGGCATTGAAATATACGTTACCTTCATTGTTAAGTAGGACACATATCGATATGAATATATATCTGAATGTTGAGCCAGGTCGATATTCGGGAAAATTGTGATTTTTGTCTTTCTGATCAAGTAAAAGCGCGATCACTGATTTGAATATAGATCGAGAAAATGGTGATTTCATCGAATAAGAGCGAATCTGATTTGAATATAGATCTGAATATCGAGTCATGTCAGAAATATGAAATCACAATTTTCTCGAATATCGACTTGGCTCGATAATCAGATCTATATTCAAATCGGTATTCGTGCTTTTACTTGATCAGAAAGACGCAATCAGCATTTTCCCGAATATCGGCCTGGCTTGATATTCAGATCTATATTGGTCTTCTCTCTAATACATGATATGAAAGACGAACTCGACAGTTTCTCAAATATAAACCTGGCTCGATATTTAAATGGATATTCAAATGCAGGTCCGTAGTGAATCAGAAATGAATAGCCCACTTTTGAGTTCAGGTAAAATATTCCCCTCATACAGACGCTGCCTGACGCTTCCGAAGCAAATGACTTTTTAAATCATTGTGACCATTGTGATCATTCTCATTTTACCACAATGTTTTCAATTGTTTTCATTGAGTGATCTTCCTTTTTTAGAGATGTTTACATACTTTTGCCTAGACATTTTCAAAGTCGCCTGCTGCACATTTGTTGTGTGTGGGACAGGGTAAAGACACATCGTGTTTGCCTGACGAATCCTTAGTTTGATGAAGATCAGTGCGATATCTTATCAATGTCTGCTCTTGCGTCGATGCAAATATCATGACCTCTACCACACATCTGGAAATACAGAAGCACGAATTATTAAGTCTGTTTTGTTTGTTTGTAATGTCACTTTAATCGTTTTGAACATGCAAATAAAAAACTGAAAAAAGAATCAACAAACGAAAATGGTCAAGTCAGTTCCCCAAGAGCAAAGAGCGAAAACCAGTTGGTACGAATCGTTTATCTCGAACGAAACATGAAAAACCGGGTACGAATCCAATGAATTTTAGAAATCGGATGAAATCGTGAAAACAGCGAAGTATTCATAACGGAAGGAAGCAGAGACAACTTAATTTCTGGGAACCGATGACACATTGTCGTCTATTAAATACCAAATGACCAAAATCGCCAAGCGATGACATGCTGCATTTACAAATAAAAGAACGGGTCACGTTACGGCCATGCCTATTGAAAAGTTGGGTTAACGTTGTGTTTATAGTTTCTAGAATTATCACAGTTGTATGTAGTAATTAAAATGAAACATCATTGATTTTTTAAAGATTACCCAATTATTTAAAAATCTTAATATTGTAAATAGGCAAAAACATCGCCAGAAACTGTTTTCTGAGCTTTGATGAATCGGGTCGAACCAAACTATAAAAACGGCGTAGCCTAGGAAGTTAGGGGAAAGTTATTAAATACCCATTACATGTGTCTAAAGATGTGTAATAACGGTAGAAGACATACGTATTTGGTATCTTGCTGTTTCTTAAATCATTTTATACAATTTATTTATTCATAAAGGTTTTTTTTTTTTCAAACATATAACAGAGTTTTTCTTAACAATAATAATGTTGGTTGCTCCCTTTTCGATTACGTCACCCCATGGTACAAAATTAAAACCTATCCCATACTGACGCCGCGCTTCCACGCGGCGTCAATAAAACGTCATAGATAGAAGTAGCGATAACAATCTCGTTCGTTCAAAAGTTATTCGATTTGAATGGCTCCAGTAAGTGCAAACAGGTCATTTAGTTTTGTTCTACGAGTCCCATCAACGGTTCAATACCATACCATCAATATAGCCGTAACTGGAGCATTTCAAATCCACTTGGCCCTCTTACAAGTTAGATAAACATTGTTTCATTTATATCAAATATATGGAAAACGTTTCTTTTTCGGCGATAACTGTTTAACCTCAGTTTTGACCTAGATGTTAAACAAATGATCTAGATTGTAGACCAATCAAATGTTGTATTTAATGAATAATGTCGAAGAAATAAAGGAAATAAAACGTGTTGATTGGTTCATAGTTAAGTTAGCGGTCCTACGAGAGGCAAAAATAAGATGAAGTTTTAAAATGAAATGTTCTGCATACTAACTTTAAATTGTTTCCGTCAGAGATAAATTTCAGTGAAAAACATCAGTGAAAACGTATGAAATATAATAAGAGCGATTTTTTTTTTTTTTTTGAAACATGATAAGTTTTCAGTTATTTATCGTCAATTGAAACTTATACACCTTTTGGGAGCCTCGCGTAATCTCTAGTCATGTGGCGTATTCTCGGCCTTGATAATCTATTTATAGAAACTGAAGCTGGATGGAAATGGCCGATTAGCCTTTGGTAAACACATAGATTATTGCGCAAATTTTATAATAAATAGAAAATTACTGATTGTTTTGATTATTATCGCCGTTTATCATTTCAAATGCGTTAGTACATTCACTTTTTAAATATATAAACTGACTGTTCATAATTTCCTCCGTATGTCCTGCCTGATCATCTTCTCCTGCCTAGTGGAAGCAGAATCCCATGTACAAGATGAAAAATAACCACTAGAAATTGGGGACAATCAAAGTGCCAATGAATCACGAAGTTTCCACCCATAATTAATGAACAGCCTCAGAAAAATAGACGTTTATACGAAAATTGTCTGATATTTCCTCTTCTTAACTATATAAAGGAATCTTAACCATGGCAATAATTCATAATTTTCGCATTATCAAAGGGCTTTAAAAAGTTTACGCTTTCCTTCATATAGACGCTTTCTGATGCCTCTGCAGCAGACGGCCTTTTTCAAACATTTCGACAAAGGAAGAAATTGGTAAAAAACGAACAATTTCTCCTTTTGCCAACATGTTTTCAACTCTATTAAATTATTCAACTTTTTTTTTTGATTTTCCATTTTTTTCGTGTTTGTTTTGAAAGTCGTTTGCTGAAGATTTGATGTATGTTGGAAAGGGTTCATACTGCAGTATGCCAAAATGCCTGTTGTTATCTATAACCATTATGATAGTTGTAGAACATCGTATCTTGGAAGTGTCCATTAAATTTGATATGAATTTAGTGTGGGAAAGCTGGGGTTCCTTTATCGACCTGAAATATGAAGTTGGGAGCCCTTGTTTTTTATCGACCTGAAATATGAAAGTTGGGGTCCCTTTTTTTTTATCGACCTGAAATATGAAAGTTGGGATCCCTTGTTTTTTATCGACCTGAAATATGAAAGTTGGGATCCCTTGCCTTTTATCGAGTTGAAAGGGTTGAAGCGTCTCAGAAATGTCTACGGCGTAGGAGAAAGGTACCATTTCATTTAGTCGTTCATCCCCCATGGGGATACCCTAGTGTACAATACATACTCTATCATATGGAACAATGCTCGTCATGCAGTAGAGAGATACACAGGGTACTTCAACATGGGATTATAGGGTAATAAAACTAGGGTGTTATGATATCGATTTTTTAAAATCAATTTACCAAAAAATAATCGAGCCGGTTTTTTCATCATTATCAATTTCATAATACATGTACATGTACATTGTTAAAAACATGGAGCCCTTTCTCTTTTATTATTCATAACGAAATAATAGTGTCAATATTGTATATATAATTATTCCTTCCTCCATGAGTGTGTTACCTCTTTGCAATAGAGAGCATCAATTAACAAATTAGATCCATCAATTATGGTTTTATTTGTTAAAAAAAAGAGTCGAAAACAATGCAAAAAGAGTGCTCCCCGTAATACACGCGGCAGAATCGGATAGAAATCCGCCTTTAGGCCGTTGTTCCACTCCCGTGAGATTTTTTTTCAACTTTTAAATGTCGAATGTCGAAATTCGTTTTTTTTTCCAACTTTTGAATGTCGATTTTTTGAAGTTTTATTTTTTGAATGTCGAATGTCGAATGTCGAATCTCGTACCAGCACGACATTCGTTTTTTTTTTCCAACTTTTGAATGTCGAATGTCGAATGTCGTATGTTTAGCAAACTTCACACAGCTAACATGAAAATGTAGTAAGATGTTAAAATAATTGTTATCAGCCGGAGATCTAAAGTCAATAAAAGTATTGCCATTGTAATATATTTAACTCTTTCAGCGCCGAATTGTTTAAAGTTGACTCTTCCATGTTCAAAATCGGGCGTCTCCATTTCTCATGTAATACAAGTTTTGGACTATTTTGATGAGTAAAACGCGAACAATGCTGATTTCAGGTGAGACAGCTCGTTACGAGCTGACTCGTCTGAATCAGTTTTGTTTGCAAAACCCTCAATATTGCCTTTGGCGCTGAAAGAGTTAATAAAATAGAAATAAGTCTGAACACAAACATAACATAATATATGTTTATCGAGCATTAAGTAGTTCATACTTATAGCCAATATACATATACATGTATACATTAAACATAATATAAGGTTGTGTATAATAACAGTAAGTCTTTTCCGAGAAGTCGGAGTTGGAAAATATGGAATGTTAACATACATACCTTTTTCCGACGGGGAGCAATAGACATACTTGATTTATACATAACATTGCTTTCACCTCCTGTTCAGTAAAAATATATCATAGAAAGAGTCGTGTCGTCTACTTTTGAAAAACCGAGACCGAGATTGAACTGTTGCCCTGTCCGTTTATACATTGAAATCAAATGAAATCAATAGCGGCATATAAAGAAGGGAAATGATATCAATAATAATAATAATAATCATTTACTTTAAGAAGGTTATCCATTTTGAGAATTAACAGTTATCTCAATCAAATCCCCCTGCAACGATTTCATAGAATTACAAGTACAATCGTAATGTCATTTCATTTGGCATCAAACATACACTCAATTAAACATATGGTGTTGTGCATCAGCATTATAAACATAAACCTCCCTTCTTTAATTAAACCAAACATACACTCAATTAAACATATGGAGTTGTGTATCAGCATTATAAACATAACCGCCCCCCCCCTTCTTTAATTAAACCAAACATACACTCAATTAAACGAATGGAATTGTGTATCATATAAACATTAACCCCCTTCTTTAATTAAACCACCAAACATACACTCAATAAAACATATGGAATTGTGTATCATATAAACATTAACCCCCTTATTTAATTAAACCAAACATACACTCAATTAAACATATGGAATTGTGTATCATATAAACATTAACCCACTTATTTATTTAAACCAAACATACACTCAATTAAACATATGGAATTGTGTATCATATAAACATTAAAACCCTTCTTTAATTAAACCAAACATACACTCAATTAAACATATGGAGTTGTGTATCATATAAACATTACAACCCTTCTTTAATTAAACCAAACATACACTCAATTAAACATATGGAGTTGTGTATCAGCATTATAAACATACCCATCTTCTTTAATTAAACCAAACATACACTCAATTAAACATATGGAGTTGTGTATCATATAAACATTAACCCCCTTCTTTAATTAAACCAAACATACACGCAATTAAACATATGGAGTTGTGTATCAGCATTATAAACATACCCCCCCTTCTTTAATTAAACCAAACATACACTCAATTAAACATATGGAGTTGTGTATTGTATAAACATTAACCCCCTTCTTTAATTAAACCAAACATACACACAATTAAACATATGGTGTTGTGTATCAGCATTATAAACATAAACCCCCATTCTTTAATTAAACCAAACATACACTCAATTAAAAATATGGAGTTGTGTATCAGCATTATAAACATAAACCCCCATTCTTTAATTAAACCAAACATACACTCAATTAAACATATGGTGTTGTGTATCATATTAACATTAACCCACTTATTTAATTAAACCAAACATACACTCAATTAAACATATGTAGTTGTGTATCGTATCAACAATAACCCCCTTCTTTAATTAAACTTTTGAAAGACAAAATGCTTCAGAATTTTGTAATTATAATTGTTATAGACTGTAATAGTTAAATTTAGACTGCAGTTGTATTAACCCTTTCCATCATATAGACGCTTGCAGCGAACCGCTTTTTGAAAACATGGCGACAAAAGAAGAAATTGCTCAAAACGAACAATTTCTCCTTCAATTAATGTACCTTCATTTAAAGGAAATTGCTCAAAACGAACAATTTCTCCTTCAATTAATGTACCTTCATTTAAAGGAAATTACTCAAAACGAACAATTTCTCCTTCAATTAATGTACCTTCATTTAAAGGAAGTTTCCACATTTGTTCGGGTAAGTTTTGAAAGTCGTCTGCTGCAGATTTGCTGCATGTGGGAAAGGGTTAACTGATTAAACCTCTGTAACCAAGGATGATAGTATTAGACTGGACGTTGTTTATAATAACTTATATCCTGTTTCTGTCGATATACTATGAAGCAGTCTTTTATTAATACACGAGCTCGCCCAGGGAACAAGTAACAGGTTTAGCACTTCTGAACACAAGCTTATGTAAGTTATCTACGTCCCTGGAGTTGCTCAGGCGGATCTTGATCTGCAATGTTCACAAAAGCCAGTAACTTTCTATTGCAACGAACGGGATTATATACATGTAGTCAAGATTGAAAGCGAACTATATAGAACTGAACGAAAGAGCAGGATGATCTTTTGTAACATTCGTCGTCGTTTTGTATTCATATCAGAGGTCCAGATAAGGAGGGGTATTCAGCTATTTCCACCACAATTTCTCTCTTATTATTAAAGCAAACCCTATGTTGTGGGTACTCAAAAGAATCGTCAAATCTGCGAGACGATTCTTTTGAGTACCCACAACATAGGGTTAGAGGGTCAAATAAGGTTTTTAGAACATGCAAAACGCTCCTTATCAAGAGCTCTGCATATCATACAAATAATGCTTTCAATAAGGTGATAAATGTTATATAGATCTGCCATACAATGTGAACGTCGTATGTTATCAGAATCGTTACATATGTCAAGTCCAACATGTCATTTTAGTGATTTTACATTATAAGTAATGTGTCTCTCGCATTGAGCCAGTTTTTCTTTGTATTTAATGGGTTTCATAACGCATTAATTATCTCTTTCCCACATACAACACCTCTACAGAAGATGACTTAAAAAAACATTCAGTCAAATAAATGGAAATTTTTAAATAAATGTAAGAACAATAATTGAATAAAGTTGAAAATATTATAGCAAAAGGATATATTGCTTATTATGAGCAATTTCCCCTTTTGTCACAATATTTCCAAACGTCGTCTGCTGCAGAAGCGTCAGAAAGAGCCTGAATGTGGGAAAGGGTTAATAATAATATCATCTTCTCAGAATCCTGAGAAATGCAAAGCATGTTTATAGAACTATAGAAGAAATAAGGTCAAAATTACACAATTCTTTTACAAACGCGACATTGTGATCAGCAAAGAATCCAATCAGCATGTGCACAAGTGCTATCGGATCGGGTACCTGTTAGATATTCTCACATGCATCGTGTACGCTACTTGATAATGGACTGCCTCGGCGGTGGGAGGTCTCTGGTTTGATCTCGGACCGGGTTGTTGGGTTAGCATTACGGCTGGCGCAGTGGTGTAAACAAAAAAAGGACCAGTTATATTGGTAATTTTCCAAAGGAACACCGTGATATAAGCGATACATCATCAAAGTCATCGTGGAAATCTCTGGTTAAGGGTTATGACAAAACAAATCCTAGAATAAAAGAACGCTATTTGTTTGTATTTCCCATTGATTTAAGAAAAATACTTCTAGGTCAGTTCTCGTTAAACCGCCTCTTGCAAAAGGTTATTATGTATAGACGTATTTGTCTGAAATTTCCATGTAACTGACAGTTCAAGTTTAATCCTATTCCACTAACAACTTGTAGCAAATAACTACGTTTTACTTCAAAACATGGAAAATCTATGAAATTAAAGGATTTTTAAAAATATTAAAAACATTGTGGCATAAGAAGAAACTGCTCGTATTGAGCAATTACTTGATTCGTACCATTGATTTAAAAAGGCGTCCGAAAGCGTTTTTATGTGGGAAGGAAAGGGTAAGTCGATAATGCTGCAGAGCTCAAGATATAATAAAAGAGATACTACAGGCTCTTAAATCTCTTCTTGACATGAAAGTCCCGTGACTCAATGATACGAATCTTCCAAACGTCAAACATAGAGTTACCTTGAGCGATCAGAGACATGTACTGAGGTGAAACGACCAGTTTTCTGCCCTATATTCAAACCCTTGAATGAACAAATTATTTCCGAAATGAAAACGCATCTTGACGCGTCTGCATCAGCAATATTTTGAAAACATTGTGTCTAAATGAGCATATTCTCATTCTGTTACAATGTTGTAAAATGGCCGATTTTATGGCCGGGGCTCGTTTTATCAACGGTCGTAACGCGGTCTTAACTAAGATTCTGGTCAGTTCGTTTTCATCAAACAATCGTAGCTAAGACAATAGTTAAGATTTAGTGTTCTAATGATCCATCGATTAAACATACTGCTCTTATTGCGGGTTGACTGGACAAAAGAAAAAGGCCGTAATTTTCCTTTTAACAAGACTGCCTCATATACTTATATACCCGGGGACCAGAGACAGTGTTTAAATACTGGTTCTACTGCAGGTTTCCCTTGATCATTTCATCTGAAGAAGGTGTACTGGGGCTTTAGTCCCTCATCATAGTAGTAATACCATTTTTTTCGGAGAAGGCAGCATGCCAATTGCTGTTAACACCCTATAACGCATTTTAGGGTGAGACTGCGCCAGAAAAATAGTTCATCATGGATTCAACAAAACTGCATTTAAAAGGTTAAGATCACCCCACAAAAGATCATTATTTTGTTGTTGGAACATCAGTTAAAAACTTATGGCGTGAGTACTCCAATATAAGTTTAAGACATGCTTAGAAATTAACGCGCCTATGGGAATGGAAGCTTTTGGAAAAATAAATGGTTAACAAAGAAGGCGCGTGGCAAATGCAGTAGCCGATTTAACGGGGGCCCGTATACATAGTGTCTGTCGCTTGTATGCGGCTTGGAATATTGTCTGAATTATATTTAGATCAAGTCAATCTGGTGATCATATTGGGTCAGAAACTATGTCACTATGCCAAATTGAAGGATACTCTTGTTAACACCCTGAATGCTGCATTTTTAACTTGAACATGTTGAAACTGTTTTAGAATGTTTGTCTTGATGATATGTAGGCCAAGTGTGAACTATTGGTCATGTCTGTTCAAAAACTAGGTCACTAGGAGGAAAATCATGTTAAAACTGTAAAAGCCACATTTTTTTAAAATTTGGTCAGAATGTTTATCTTAATGATATCTAGGCCAAGTTCGAATATGGGTCATGTCGGGTTAAAAACTAGGTCACTAGGCCAAATTAAAGGACACTCTTCTTAATACTCTGGAGGCCGCCAGTTTCAGCAGCTTGAAACGTTGTCAGAATGTTTGTATTGATACTATCTAGTCGATTATCGAATATGGATCATATCAGGTAAAAGAAAATAGGTCACTATGCCAAATGAAGGAAAATCTTGATAACACTCTGGAGGTTGCATTTTGAATATTTGTCAGAATAATTGTCTTGATGAGTTTTGCATTGATCAAACACTTTCTCCCAATCTAGAACATGGTTTAGAAAATTATTTCTACTTTATGGAAGTTGATTTAACATTGACATATTTCTCAATATAATAAGGCAGAAACTTCAAAATATTCTGCCTAAACCTGCTGTCAAATGTTCTTTTGATTCTTCATGTCTTAAATGTGTATACTTGTGAGCTCTTGCAATCAGGTGAGCGATATAGTGCCAACAAGGTCCTCCTGTTGGTCTAATTGGCAGTTTCATAATATCTACTATTTTTGATTTGATCTTTCAACTTCTTAACAATAAATACATAAACATAAGCCTGTTCCCTCCTTCTCTAACCTTCCTGCAGCCCACAGGCCGTCAGCACTTTCAGTGCTTTGATTAATTAATGATTAATTAATGTTGGCAGTGCATCGAACACGCTTGAAACCACCAGTCTATGTGTGCCCTGTTTGTAATATATTCAGATCCATTTTAGACTCATTTTCTCCAATACAGGCCCTAATAGTCTATCCAGCCATGTTATTTGACAGAAAACAATGTTACAGTCGCTCTATAACGTATATTACATCCTATCATGTCGTTCTTTCTCTCTGAACTCGATAATTCTACCTTAATATCAATGTCGATTTTAGACGCCACCATTCCGATTGAGCAAGCGTCTATAGTTAGTATGTGTTTCTTATTTGAAGGTTTAGTACTAGTAGTGTTTCAAAAAAAGTGTCAATTTTATTTGTGTTTGTCCTACCAATTGGTATGATAAACAAAATGCCAAGGTCGTCTGACTGAGAAATATCTAAGGATAAACTTTCAACATATAAATCATTTATATTATCATTTCAATATATATTTGAAAACACTGTGGCAAAATGAATACCAGCTCTTTTAGATAAATGCGTTATTTTTCACGATGTTTTCTAAAGGCGTCTGCCGTAGAGACTTCAAATGCCGACTGCAACTCACAAAGGATCAAGTAGCATATGGAATGAAGGCAAACCGTATACAAAAACAACAATGATACGTCTGGAAGTTGGCCATATTAACCCTTTCCCACATTCAGACACATTTTGAAGAATATAAATAGAGAATACTTTTGAAATCATTGCGGCAAAACGAAAAACTGCTCATAATGAGCAATTTCCCCCGTTGCCACAATTATTTCAACTTTTATCCATGATCGCCCTTTCTTTTAAAGCCAGTTCCATAATTTTGCACATATTATTTTCGAAGTCGTCTGCTACAGATTTGTGATAGATAGGAAAGGGCTAAACGATGTTTATTTCCTATCAAAGTGAGATAATCTGTTTAGATGAGACGGCTCAATGATTCCTGTTCGTTCAGTCGGCCCGGTTTGTTGTATTCCGTGGCGTTCTATCAAATAGCTTTCCAATTGAATTGATATGTCTGCCACACATAGTATAGGTATTATATTCAAATATAATAGCATCAGGTGGCAAACTATCGTTTTTGCGAAGCAAACAGAATGCATATAATCATACCCAACTTTCAGTTTCAGCCACTCTAGAAAAGCCGATATATGTTTTATATAGAACAAAGAAGGGCCAATTCACTTTATAATTAATATCTAAAATAATAATTGCAACATCCTTTATTAACAAACAAAGTATTGAAGCTTAAACCCTCCCCGATTTTATGATGTATTTTTCATAATTTACAAATAAAAACATTTTAGTCCTTTTTGCAGTTAAAGTAAGTCTCCTGTATTCCTTATATGTTCTATATAAAAAAGGTAAAAAATCAATGAAATATTTTTTTAATTACCTAAATAAACACATTTCTAAACAAAATTTGCTTTCTTAACAAGTGGATTAAAACAGTAAAATGTCTCATCTTTCTAAATACATATTCTTTTATGAAATATATTTAACATATTTTGGTCCTTTTTAACTTTTTTTAACAGTACCATAACATTTTTAAAGCATTTTTTTGCGTGAAAATTGATATGTATTGATGTTATAAGAACTTATCGATTCCTACGGTTTAGTTTATTGGGGTCATAACACTCTAGCGTCATAAACCAATAGGCTTATAAAAATAGGTTATTATTTAGAAATCATTGTGTTTTCATAGTTTTGATGGTTTTATTTTTGCACTATAATTTTAATTTTAAAATTACATAAACATCTACGAAATTGAAAAAAATGTATTAGATCATAGTATGAAACTTTTTTTTATTACTCGATAAATTAAAACATAAAAGGTATTTATGTTTTGCAACAGTTTTTATTAATTTGGATTACAAACAAATAAACGTGTTTGTTGTTGTTAATTCAAGTATTTATTAAAGCGAAGTAATTGTATTGTTATCGTTATGAAAACAAACCTAACCTGTTTTTGACACTTAGTACTTGTTTTTGAAACTGTGTTTAATTACCACCTTTGTCGGGTGACTATGTCTAGTGTCTTATTTGTTAATTAGCATTTTACAGGTGTTGTTTTAGACAACGATGCAGAATAAACGTATTGCTATATAAACAAATGTGTGGTACATGTTGTTGACACTCAGTACCTGTTTGTGACACTGTATGTTCAACATGCCAATTAACACCTTCCTCACGTGACAGTAGCCTATATCTGGATCTGGATCATTTGTTAATTGGAATTAAACATCATGGCTTCTTCTTTAAGAGACCGATGCAGGATTGATTATAAATTATTAAGTGAAGGTGAATCGTTATCATTACGCAAAACATATTCAATTATTAAAAAGCCATACCCAACTTTCAGTTTCAGCCACTCTAGAAAAGCCGATATATTTTGTATATAGAACAAAGAAGGGCCAATTTACTTTATAATTGATATCTCAAATAATAATGGCAACATCCTTTAATAACAAACGAAGTATTGAAGCTTAAACCCTCCCCGATGTTATGATATTGTTTTCATAATTTACAAATAAAAACATTTTGGTCCTTTTTGCAGTTAAAGTAAGTCACCTGTATTTCTTATATGTTCTATATAAAAAAGGTAAAAAAATCAATGAAACATTTTTTTAATTACCTAAATCAACGCATTTCTAAACAAAATTTGCTTTCACAACAAGTGGATTTAAACAGTCAAATGTCGCATCTTTCTGAATATATATTTTTTTATGAAATATATATAAAATATTTTGGTCCTTTTTAACTTCTTTTAACAGTACCATGACATTTTTAAAGCATTTTCGTGCGTGAAAATTGATATGTATTGATGTAACAAGAAATTATCGATTCCTACGGTTTAGTGTATTGGGGTCATACAACTCTAGCGTCATAACCCAATAGCCTTATAAAAATAGGTTGTGTTTTATAGTTTTGATGGTTTTAATTTTCAGTTTGAGTTTTTCACTATAATTTTAATTTTAAATTTACATAAATATGTAGCAAACATCTACAAAATTAAAAAATATATATTAGATTATAGTATGAAACTTTTTTTATTACTCGATAAATTAAACGTAAAAAGTATTTATTTATTGTAACAGTTTTTATTAATTTGGACTACAAACAAATAAACGTGCACAATTCCAATGTTTTTATACCTCAGTTCTATTAATAGGATTCTTGTCATCTGACTTACCGAATTGGCTTTAATACTTGGTCATCATCGGACCAAATTTAAACTGGTTTAAGGCTGCCGTTTTTAAAATTAGTTTTTCCTATTATTCAGTCAGACTGATGGACATATATCGAATTAAATGGATATATTATTGAATAAGTCAAAGACCTGATAACACATGTGTTATTAGGTCTTTGAATAAGTTATCGATTGGTATGTTTGCTTTGTCATACGGTTGTAAAATAAGGTAGAAATCGGCCGTTAAAAGTTAGCACGAAATCAATGCGAAAATGTCTCAAATATTTGTTTTTGTAAAAAACCGCGTGAAACCAATCGACACTAATTGTAATTGTTAAAGGCATTCCACCTTGCTACAATCAACTTGCGATTAAATAATTAGAGAGAAATTTCATTGAATACATATCTTTTAACCGATTGCGTAATATCTCCTCAGGCTTTAATTTACACACGACAAACAGTTTGAGGGCTTGATGAAAGACGGTTGTAACTACAAATCGTTCAAGCTGTAGTTACAACCGTTTGCATACAATCATCGAGTTGAAGGTACCCATCTGTACATCGTGTACACACACATGGCCACTATTGACTTTTTAAACCGACACGCTGTGAATGTAGGATTTTTGATATTTGTGGTTAGCGATCAGGGAAAATTGCAAAAATGGGACTGTCGTCGATGCCATTTTCTTCTGAGCGACTTTGAGCCATTGTCTTCGTGTTTTCTAATCGAGATTTAAATATATAGTTGACGGTTCGAATTTGTTTCTAAAGACTATGTGTTGTTTGTAAAATTCCTATTAGATATAGATTACTTTAATTAATAAATAGCCAATTGCTTCCTATATTATGATTCATTTAATATGTTGTACATATTATCAGGGACACTGTATATAGTGTCCCTGATATTATCAAAGACCTATTTGATATAATGTAGGCAATATTAGAGCGCGGTAATTTTAAATATATAAATCCCAGATCCATATATAATATTAATAATACTATATTGTATCAATATAGAATCTGTGATATATATATTTATTAATTCTTGCTTTTTACTATTAAAGTAGCAAAAACGTTACTATATTGTCAGTATTTTAATAATTCTATATTTAACTGATACCCTAATGGGTACAATAAAGTACGTTAAAATGAATCCATCGCATCTTTGTTTCTACCAAATTAATGTAGAAATTGCAATTAACACTAATTAACAAAGCCGATTTATTGAAAAAAAATCAAATGTACAACATTTACCGCTTCTGCATTCTATAAAACATAGCATCATAGTCGACGTCAAAATTAAATGCATATGTGTCTAAACGTAAATGTAAATAAAGAAATACTGAACTAATATTGCGTGTATGTTTTTAATTATCATTTTTATATTGCAAAAATAAAAAAGTCATTAAACTGCAATATTGTTTACACATGAAAATATATGCCGATCGAGTATCATGTTTAATTTTACTTATTTTACTTAATTCAATTTATATAACAATATTTACAATTTAACAGTGTCTCTATTAGCAAGCATCTTACTTTTAAATTGATTATGTTATTAGTTCAGATAGCAAAACTTAAACTAGAGTAATTCCTCTAATTTAAAATACCCCCGAGGCAGGGCAATAAAACTCGATCAATATCGATTTATTAATCAACTGGCAATATACATGTCGCTGCGTTTTATTGACCGGCACTTAAAGATTATAAACACAGGATTACAAATAGGGGCGTAACTTTAACGATACAAACATTGGCCCTTAATTGAATTATGTCCCTTGATTTTTGATTAGGTACCGAAAGTTGGACATGTATAAGCCTGTCCATACAAAAACGTGAAACATGCCATTTACGAACAGTGTATATCCAGATCTATTCTGTTCGTTAACTGTTTATAAAGTCATTTATAAAAGAACAATGTGAGTTCGGAATAGTGTTCATAAACTGAGCAGATGTATAGACTAATCTGTACGTTCACTATCTACAAATGCCAAATTATACCGTTTCGAGTGAAAGAGATCGTGTTGCATCTTCAGAATTGCATATTGGTATGTAGACTGAATATACCTGAGGCAACACAGCTAGTCTTTGGTAAATAAATGCTCCATCAAGTCATCTACAATATCACGATGGACTATGTCGAATATTCACAGTTCTGACGACACATATTTTCTCTATAGTCAGCATTCTTTGAAAGAGAAAGTTGAAACAAGGTCCCTTTTCGCAAGATGTGACTGAAATGTAATTACATTAAGCATTAGACGTACACCTTGTTTATTAGCAACATTAAATAAAACATTTACTTCTTCAAGTAATCCACGTTATGATATATTTTGATAAATGTCTGATTTCAGGAGAGACAGCACGTTACAACCTGACTCTACCGAATCTGCATTGTTTGCACAAAACTACGAGTATTGCCATTGGCATTTGTTTTACTTTTAATATTGTTGGCCTTTTTTAAGCTCGGTTTGACACCGAAGACGATGTAGACTACATGTATAAGTCCGAGTCTTCACTTTTTGCTGATGCAACCAAATCTCATTATATTTAATGAAAGCGTTGTCAATCGTTTGCATTAGAATAGCGTATAACTTATTTAATAAAACGATATACAACGTGCTTTTTTTCATTAGCCCGGAATCGGTTTCTTTGAAGTCGTTTTAAAACGTTATAAACACCTTCTGAGCTCATGTTAGGAAAATTAATTAAGATATGATTACGTGATAATTGAGCCCAGCCATGGAAAAACGTACGCGGCGGCAAATCTTAACCCTTTTCCACATACAACAATTCTGCAGCATACGACTTTGAAAACATTGTGGCAAAAGCCTGAAATATCTTCATAAAAGATAGCTTAATTGTTAAATAAAGTTGAAAACATTGTGGCCAAAGGAGAAATTGCTCATCATGAGCAATTTCACCTTTGGCCACAATGTTTTCAAAAGACGTCTGTTGCTTTTGCGTCAAAATGCGTCTGCAGGTAGGAAAGGGTTTACAGAGTAGATGTACATCTTCCCAGCTTCGTATCAGAATCTACAAAGAAGCTTCTTATAATCTAATGAAAGAAATGTGTCAAAAGTGTTCTAGAATATATTGATCAGACTGTGTGAATGTACAGACCGATTTGGATATATAATTGTTACAACAGTAAAACGTGTACCGTTCAGCATGGACGGGTTCGAAATGATCCGTTCCGCGAGATAACCAACACTGTGGACTCTGCGTAATGTATCGACCCTGATCAGCCTAAGCATGCCGTGCACGCTAACCCGGACAGACACTTTTCGCCTCTTGTGGATTTTCGGTTTCAGGAATTACTACTCTATACATCTATCCCCCTGTGACGGAATGTGTCGGCCCGGATTAGCCGGCACCGACTGCGCAGGCTGATCTGGATCGATATAGTACGCAGAGTCGATAATGTTGGTTTTTTCATGGAACGGCTCATATAATCTGCGTGCCGTATATAATCAATTAACACCTTTTAATGGAAAAGCGTGTTCCACAACTAGTATGTATTCCGTTTAATGGAGGCTTATAGCAAACACAAACTGTTTGGTGGGATTTAGTTTACCGGCTTCCATGTCCCCCCCCCCCCCCCCGCTCCACCCCCCTCCCTTCCACCCCCCCCCTTCAATTCCACCCCCCCCCCACCTTTCCCTGCATATAACACAACTGCAGCAGACAATTTTTAAAGTCTAGTAATGGAAAATCTCTAAAATTAAAAGAACAATTATTGACTAAAGCTGAAAACATTGCGGCTAAAGGAGAAATTGCTCATCATTAGCAACTTCTCTTTTTGCCACATCTTCTTTCAAAAGTCGTCTGCTGCATAAATAGTCGTAGTCGGAAAGCGTATGTATCTGGGAAAGGGTTAATAAAGATGATCTGTCTGTGTAGAAAATGAAATGCTTAAGTTCATCTGCACTGCACAACCTGATTGGAAATGTTAACCTTTTCTTAATATAGAAAGAAATATAAGTGCTACATATATATAATCAGCTAGCCCGTAAAGTATCTCCAATTAATTCAATCTTTAAAAATACAAATGTACTTGTTTGCCATGTTATATATGGCTATGGTCTGTCTACATGTTTGTCTGACGCAGGAAGATCTAATCAACACGAATTACATAATGTACGCCAGTAAAATAACTAATTAGACACTTCACAGAAATATCGTACCGCAAGACTATATACACACGTGGCAAGATCTAGATCTGTCTATCGTGGTTTCCAAGAAGTCTTGTCAGGGTCTTTACAGTATACTACACATTCATTATACCATCCATGGGTTAACGTAAACAAAAGCTTCCGTGAAAGGTGAAGATCGAGATAAGCTTGTGGATCCATATAGTTTGATAAAAAGCTACACTGTTCACATATTACCTAAACAAGCCGTATGCCGCAATAGACAATTACGTAGGCTGTAACGCCCGAATGATTAACTTCATTTGTCTGGTCTTGATATTATTCTTATTACTAATTTACTTAGCGAAACATGCTCAATAAATATATAAGAAATTCTCACACAAAATACCCGGGAGGATGACACCGGTGACGGTAAATCGAAGATATAGTTTTATTCTTAGACAGTAGATAGGTTTGCATATTAAAAGGCTGGAATAGCACAGACAACTTAATGCATTAAAGGTTAAGCGTACCATCATTGCAAACCCTATACTCGAACAGTTTGATAAACAGCATCAATGCAAGAGCAATCAAACTTTCCTATCAAATTACAATATTGTCCTTAACAAAGGACACGGGTCCACCAGAAGTTATAACATGTTGGTGAATATCGGCTTTGGTCAAGTATGCGTACAGACAGATGCATAAGCAAATGGCCAATCAGAGTCTTGTTATCAAATTAATGAGCAAACCATACTTTTTGAACACTACCTTTTGTCCCCAATCAGTAATATGACTACACGGACTATTTCCCCCGTGTGCTGGTGCTTATAAGAGGCGTGCATGAGAAAAGGTACGCGTAGGCATTTCAGTACATTGTAGGTTCAGATCAGTATGTACATCTGAATGGTCCGATCATTATCTTGATAAGTTGACAGAAATAACTTTTAACAGTAGTATGTTAGTGATACATTATGTTTACAAATGAGCCGTCTCGCGAGAAAACCAACAATATGGCCTCTTCGTAATGTATCGACCCAGATCAGCCTGCGCAGTTCGCGCAGACTAATCAGGGTCGACACGTTCCGCCTCAGGGGTATAGAGGTAACGAGAAATGAATCATGAAACAGAAAATCCACAGGAGGAGAAAAGTGTCTATCCGGGTAACCCTGCGCGTTATGCTTAGGCTGATCCGGGTCGATACTTTACGAAGAGTCCACACTGTTGGTTTTCTCGCGGGACGGCTCAAAAAGTGTATATCGTGGTCAACCCTGTACATTTTCCAATGGACGGGCTAATATATTGTACAATATATCAGCCTTGGTAAATAAACTTGTCCGATCCTGGTACGGTCAAGATCCGAAATGCAATCAGAGGTTTTGTTGTGAGGATGTTTTATAGTTTCATACACGTAAAACCTCCAATCATTCAGCATGGTCCTAGTAAATCTGACCTGCTTCGTCGCTTCGTTCAAGAGAGGCGTAAACCATCTTGTAACGCTATGTACATTACGTCTGGTTTGAATGAAACCGCAATTCAATCTGATTCCTGGAGTTGGACATACTATAATGGGATTTATCAAATAATCTTTTCGGTTAACGATTGTCATATAAAATACGTTTCTGTTAATTAATCAGACCGTAGTTTGATGTAAACTGGTCGTGTGGTACTGAACACAGTGTATAATATGTTCAGTTCTCTACTTTTGTAAAAAAAAAACTTGACCCTTCAACGCTATGTTGTTTGTTAGTACACATAATATAAGATCATCAGGGATATTACACTGTGGACTCATGTCCGTTTTGTTTGGTTAGTCAATTTACAATGATTAATACATATGTGGTGCTCCGTGTCAATTTTGAAAATGGCATTCAAAGCCAAATCTTTGGCTATCAATGTGGCCATGTTAAGTAGAGAACAGTTAAGAGCCTGGTCAGACCGCTCGGACTATATAATGGTTGCACAGGTTTTATAATATTATTTGAATCCGTCATAAGGAAAAGTGTAATTGTCACACGTGTGGAAAAAAGACCGTCATGCTTATCCACGTTAAGGATCATAATATTTACGGCTTAACAGACAAACAAAACAGACCTCGACTGAATGCTGTGTATCTTTAAATGCAAATGCCGTTCGGTTGCATATCGCAGAGTGCCGCTCAAATATTTCGATTTTAATGCAATAATTTTATCAGTAAATAAGAAACAAAAATTCGCATTTCGTTTAAGAACAGTTTCTTTATACTATATCTACATGTTTGATACATTGTAGTCGGATGTGTTCAAGATAAGTTTCTGCTTGTCTTGTTTTATCGACATTACCAATATTCGAATGTATGTCATATCATAACCTCAAACTTATTAATTTCACAATGCTCATCATGTATTAGTATTGACATTTCCTTTGTACGATATTACAAGAGTCGAAGACAGTAATGGCTGACGAACATTAAAATTGACTACACATGAATCTTAATCAATCAAATAACAAAACGGCCCGTTCAGCAATAACGATAAGAAAGGAACAATCAAACAAACGGAATAGGAGTTTCACTTATAAAGCGAAACATATTGGCACATAATTGTCTAGGCTAGGTCAGAGCCTTTGCATTATTTATACTTGTAATAATATTATCATGGCTATTTTAGAGGTATTGGCTCTTGAGTAATAATTCTACTGTTTTGGGCATTCTGTGTTCGGAACACATATTAATGCAAAACTATTTTCTTATTGACAACTGTTTGAAGAATCATCTGATTACAGCTGCAGAGCCCGAAACTATATAACCCTGAACACGTTATCTGTACTCAGAAATGAAATGTATGCTCCAAAGAGCGAATTTGCTTTGGACCAATTAGATACCGGAGCACATACTATGAGCACATATTTACCTTTTATAGTTTTGTTTGTCTTGAAATACCGAGCACTAGGGCAGGTACTGTTTAATAGCTTTGCTTTGATTGGTAGCTTCTGCTAATAAACGGGATATCCTCACTGGAAAAGTCAACCTTTTGACTTTCATAGAATGCTCTTTGCCAAGGCTGATTCGGAAAGCAACTTGTAAGATTCTTTTTTTTCGCACAAAAGTTATCTCTTTCGTTTTGTGTAACACATCATAAAGAAGTAGACTATTATAAAGACCATAAAACAGTCTTCGAAGACGCCGTATACTGGCTGATCTAGATCGGGTCGTACTTCCTGTGAATGTATATTTCTATGTCGTAGCTAATTTTAAATTGTTTAACTGTCGTATATAATTGAATTTTGGATTGATTACATCTAAGAGAGACAAAACAAAAATCACAGAACATGGCCTTCGATATGGCGTAAATGAATGAAATGAAATGAACGCATTGCTGCTACGTTATTAGCTTAACATTTGTTCGTTCAATACGTTTAATGACGCTGTAGAATTGGGCGAGATTGTGCATAAGCACAGTATTAAGTTGGAACACTTTTGGCCATAAAATTAAAGGTTTAATATTTACGGAAATCTCTTTTTCATTGAGATACGCAACTCGATGTTATGATCGGGAAGCAGAGATTATAACACGGTTTTAACGATTTGTCTAGAAGATTTTATTATGTATTAGTTTTTCTTAATCCATTTACTCATTTAAGCTGAGCATGTGCATACGACTTAAGTGAACGACTTCAAAGAAACAATATTCCGGATAATGAAGATAAAAGCCATATTGAATATCGCGTTATTACATTACTGATACACGGAGCTGATACAGACGATCGACACAATTCTCATCAAAGAATTTTCACTGGCATATACAACCATTGAATCTATTCTTGGGAAATAAGTTGCATCTGCGAACAGTGAAGACTCAGGCACATATGAGCCGTCCCGCGAGAAAACCAATAGTATGGCCTCTGCGTAATGTATAGGCCCAATTCCGGGCCGACACATTCCGTCTCAGGGGGATAGAGTTATAGAGTAATGATTCCTGATACAGAAAATCCACAGAAGGTGAAACGTGTCTGTCCGGGTAAGCCTTCGCGGCAGGCTTAGGGTGATCCGGTTCGATACTTTACGCAGGGTCCGCAACTGTTGGTTTTCTCGCGGGATGGCTCAATGTTATGTATATATTTCAGAGTAGTCAATATCCATCCCTGGTTAGAAGGGCCATGAATATAAATTCTGCCCAAAGCTTTCATTGTAGCTATCTATGTCTCACGTCCATAAATCTGCGTTTGATAGTCAGGTATATGCAACAGGTCAACTTGTAATTTGAAGAAGCCGATTAATGAGGTGACCCGGAACACTCCTCAACCGTAACGTTTAGTAAAATTGACCTACCCACGTCTTCATGCTAATAATCCAAATGGATAATGCTCTATCCCTTTCCCTCATACGACAATTCTGAAGCAGACGACTTTGAACATATTTTGTCAAAACATAGAAAATCTCTATAATTGAATGGATAACCTATGACTAAAAGTGGAAAACATTGTGGCAAAAGGAGAAATTGCACGTTTTGTGCAATTTCTTCTTTTGTCACTATGTTTTCAAATAGCCGTCTGCTGCAGAGGCGTCAGAAAGCGTCTATATGAGGGAAAGGGTTAAAGAAGTTTCTTAAAATAATCTAAATTGGCGAGCATTTACATAGCCAGATTAGAAAGCATGGATACTGACTAATATGTATATACACGGGGGTCGCAATGCCACACAATTTTATTTTGTCATCCCACGTACGACTTTCATTGATCACACAAGTCCGCCTTCATATTGAAGATGTCTAGAACGAAAGCATTCGATTTTACGCATGTGTCGGCTGCGAATGTTGTTTGTGAGACATTTGGCGGACAAACAAAAAGACAAGTTAAAAAATAAGTATGCTAAAAGTATGTTTTTTTGGCGCAGCACATATGCAGGCCCCAAGCTACATGAAACTAAGTTTAAAGTTAGTACATTGGAAATGAACTAAGAAAATGGCCGAACAATAAATAGAAGAAAGAGGAAGATTACTTAAAAACAAGCAAGTTTCATTTGTCAAAATAATAATGATATTGTATTAATGTTGTGTTGGCAGAAAGCATACAAATAAGTAGGATACGGCGGATTCTTTCTTTGAAATACACCTGTATCACAGAACCAAAGTTGTGACCAGATAATGCAAGGCGTATGGACAGATGGACGCCTCTACATTTGACCCGATATATTGTAAATCCATTGTTTTAATACAGATGAATGACCTACATTTACTTAAGAAATAAAATATTTTAAGTGACTACGGAATAAATCAAAGGATTATTTTGTCTTAGGACACACCTTTAACCACATAAAACCACACTCATGTACACGAATAGACGGGCGGATGGACAGAGACACAGATAGGTGATACTTAAATGATACCTAGGTGTCTCCCTGACTTGGCGTTCGACACAAACAGCATTATGCATAGCCGCACCACTTTTCCGTCCACAGAGCCTTATTTGATGCTGAGGCGTAAAGATGCAACAAATTCCCATACACGCTTTTTTAAGTTTCACAAAACGTGTTTTTGACATTGGAAATATGTACGATCTATATACTGTGAGTCATTTATATAAAACGTATTGTCCATTTGTGACAGACGAGTGGAATACATTCGAGATTTGTTGATAAAACGCCAGGGATTAAGCCCAGGAATCATTGATAAGTCTATGTAAAACAGATTGATCTCACTTTGCCGGGAAGAAAACTACTTTAACCAGTTTTCACTTGTAGATGCATTTTGGCGCATCCAGACGATTTTTGAAAATATTGTGACAAAAGGAATCATTGTTCGTAATTCCTTTGACCAGAATGTTTTCACCTCTATCTAATAATTCTAGTTTTCATTTATAGAGTGTTTTGTTGTGTTTGCGGCGTGGATATTTCCAAAGTCGTCTGCTGCAGATTTCATTTATGTTGGAAAGGGTTCATATCGACAAATATGTGACTGATTGATTGTTGCATATACGCTTTACCTTCATTTCTATATGTTACGTAACATTTGAGCCGTTTCACGAGAAAACCAACATTATGGACTCTGCGTAATGTATCGACACAGATCCAGACCCAGTCCGCGCAGGCTGATCTGGGCCAACACATTCCGTATCAGGGGGAAAGAAGTATAGAGTAATGATTCCTGAAACAGAAAATCAACAGGAGTCGAAAGAGTGTGTGTCCGGCTTAGCCTGCGCGGTCATGCTAAGTCTGATCTTGGTAAATACTTTACGCAGAGTTCACAATCTTGGTTTTCTCGTGTAACGGCTCATCTAACTGATGCAGACAGACTACACATGACGCCCGGACAGTAGACCGGTTTTGAAAACAGTGTTGAAACATGGATGAATTCCTCTAAATGAGCAACTTTTCATTTTACCGAAACGATTTCAACAAATTAACTGTTGTTTCTGTTGTATGTTTTCATGAGATATTTTACAATCGGATGACAATACTGTACATTCAAATATATAAGTTATGATAACACTTGAAATGCAAACCATTTTTAAACACTGTACCCTACATCCAGCAAAGGAGAAACAAGGTCAATAACCAAAGACATTGCTAAATCATTTGGCGTTCTTTCCCAACATTGACATAGAAGTTATGATTATCGAGTTCATATAAAGGCCGACTTGATAGACTATACGTTATAGAACTAATTGTTTTCTGTCAAATTACATGGCTGAGTGAGAGTCTGTATCCGATAAAGGGGCTAAAG
>JASEVX010000001.1:138923739-138958699 GCA_031761405.1 Serripes groenlandicus
CGGTTATATAAAGATAAATGGGCGTGGCACTAAAAAGGTTCTTTTGTCAGTTGATTCACATAAGATTCATTTAAATGTCGACGGACAGTTGAGGATCTGGCTCGACTGTTCGAATATACAGGCTCGTCTGAGTGTCCATTGTACCCAGATGCATTAAGAACCCCAACTCGCTAAGCGCGGCTCATATGTCCCTTTCCCTAATCTAGACGCTTTCTGACGCCTCTGCAGCAGACGGCTTTTTGAAAACATTGTGACAAAAGAAGAAATTGCACAAAACGTGCAATTTCTCCTTTTGCTACAATGTCTTCCACTTTTAGTCATAGGTTATCCATTCAATTATAGAGATTTTCCTTTTTTTTGACAAAACATGTTCAATGTCGTCTGCTGCAGAATTGGTGTATGAGGGAAAGGGATATAGCCATTTTTCTTGGAGACAGAGACGGCAATAATAAGTACCCTAACCCAAATGTCATTGATCAAATAAGTTACAATTTATCAACTTCTGTCGACAAATTATCCATTATTTTCTCAGATTTCTCAGAGACTAATGATGGGGCTTGGACGATTATAGTCTGGAGACCGCCTCGTCGATGGTGTTATAGTAGAACGTCCACCCCTGGGACGGGTTCAATTCCCGACTGGGTCATACCAAATCATTTTAAAAGTGGAATAAATGATTTTCCCTGAATGGCACTGAGGATTGTGAGATAAGGATTACGACTGCATTGGTGTCAGGATAAATAAACCAGTTGTACTGCTATCATACCTAGGAAACATATACCAGTTGTACTGCTATCATAACTAGGAAACATATACCAGTTATACTGCTATCATACCTAGGAAACATATACCAGTTGTACTGCTATCATACATAAGAAACATATACCAGTTATACTGCTATCATAACTAGGAAACATATACCAGTTGTACTGCTATCATAACTAGGAAACATATACCAGTTGTACTGCTATCATAACTAGGAAACATATACCAGTTGTACTGCTATCATAACTAGGAAACATATACCTGTTGTACTGCTATATCATAACTAGGAAACATAATTATACCAGTGTTGTTCTCAGTTGTACTGCTATCATAACTAGGAAACATACCAGTTGTACTGATATCATAACCAAGAAACACTGTGATAGAGCTAAGAAATGTGTAAAAGCGGTTTAAAACATCAAACAGACTTCATACATCTAAGTCTAAAACCGACCAAATTATAAAACTATTTGCCGGAATTGAGATTGTTATGCATATAATTAGACACTATATTTATTTGTCTTTCTGCAATGTATTCAACACACGTTGCAATTTATTTTAAATAAAGTAAAAAAGATGGCACTTATTTTCTTAAACGACCATACTAATGTAATAAAACAAAGAGTAGTGTGTCATCGTTCAAATCACACACACACTTAACACAAGACTGGCCATGATTGATTGATTGATTGTTCGGTGTTTTACGCCGCTTTCAACAATTCCTTCGTGAGATGGAGGATGTCAACAGATCAGACAAATCAGAATGTCATCACCATCCAGATTCTGACAATTGTTATTGTTATGCACGGAAGAATGCGAAGTTTACGACTCCACAGTAGATGTCATTACAAAAGAATAGAAATATCTGGGTTTGAGCAATTTCTCCTTTTTTTCCTTTTAACATAATACATACCTATTTTTGTGATTTTGTTCTCAAATGTGAATTAAAGCAGGCGCCTCAATATTGTTCATCTAAGCGATATAGACATAACTTCTTTTTGGCACAATGTTTATTTACGTCTGTTTTGATGCATGTAAACACAATTGGACGATAAGATGGGTTATACCTAACAAAGTAACTGGGATCAAACTGTCAGAATATTCATCTCTCATCTCCCAAGTAAGCCGCATCGTCTTTAGAAATCAATTTATTCTCACGACATATGTACATCTACCACATACAGTTATGACAAGGGTTATTCTGGTAATCTCTGACATCGCGAACCGCTTTGTATTGACAGCTTTACGTTTTCTATCGAAGCATCAACGTTGTTCTTCGCAAAGGATACACGTCATAGTAAAGTTGATCTTCGCCAATGTTTGACCTACAAAGACCTTGATAAGTTCGCACTACCACTTAGTCAAGTCAGAATCCACCCTATTCTCAATCAGCTGATGTACACGTGCCTGAATCTGTCCGAATATGCTTTAGGCCTCAGGAAGACAGCTTGCATCAACCACATATTGGATCGCCAATAATTCTAGTACTTCTTAAGAACGATTTCGTATTGAGTGTGTCAAAGGCTCGGTGCTACTTAAATCCATCCCTAGGCATTATGATTTAAGTATTTCCATAGTCTGTTTTCACACCCGCATTGACAGAATTTGGGTCTACGTTGGCGCTTGGTTGTGACTTAATTTGCAATACGATCGGATTCCTGGAAACCGAACCATTATATATGTGTGACATGTATACAAACAGTTCCGTTTGTGCAATCATGCTTTCCAGAGTTTTCTTCCATGCTTCGGAGACTGTTCCGCGACAAGTGCACACCCAAATCAGGCAGGTTGGATGCGGTCGCAAAGGCCCTATATGTTGGCTTTCGTAGAACACGGGCTAAACGTCATGTTACGCTCTTTTAATACAATAAATGCTCTGGCTACACAGTGTTACCAAATAGACTAACTTAGTAAGCGAGGCGTGATACATCGCTATTCATCAATTATAAGTATCATCAAATTCTTCTTGCTTTTGTACGTACCGATCTAAAATACCACTCTCATCGGACGGTGCAGAAACAAACCAGAAAACTAAGAACCGACGCTCTTTAACGTATTCTACATGTCCTGTTGATCAAACAAATGCATGCATCATAGTTGCCTTTCTTTGGTAGCTCATCAGGAAAACCATTCCATAGGGCATGTGTCCAGACCATCAACTGTGCGTAACTCTTTCCGATATAGCTCTGCCAACATTGAAAGGCATCCGATACTCGCTTACGTCTGAATCAGATAGTTCGGATGCACAACGATATTTGTAAACAGTGTTGAACAATGAGGAATTGCTTGTGATAATCAATTTCTCTTTTCATCACTTTGTTTTCAAATGTATCTTATATTCAAATCCTCATAATATGAGATGTCCGATATTTTTGTCTAGATGTTTTCAAAGTCGTTTGCTGTATATTTATTGTACGTGGGAAGGGGTTAAATTTTGTTGTTTATGCCTTGGGCACGGATCGTTTAGACATGGTCAATTTCCGGGTCTGAATCACATAACCGGTTCCAATAAATATCAAATGTTCTGTCTCGCCAACGCCTAAATGATGACAATAACCTAACTACAAAGTTCATAGGCCGAAGTGGACCTTGCAATTTGATAAATCGGTAGTAGAAATGTGTGTATTGTCTGTCAAGTCAACCGCGGTCAATCATTTACATCAAACTTGAAATTTCAAATATTGTATTGTATTTCGGCCTCTAGCCCTTCTGCCGAGCGCCGGTAGCTCAGTCGGTAGCGACGCGGGCTTTCAATCCAGGGGTTGTGAGTTCGAATCCCGGCTGGGCCAACTTTCTTTCTGAGGATTGACAAAAGTAAATGCGACATGCGTCATTCGTCTTCTACCAATGGGCTTAAGTCTATGTGGAAAAGCAGCCAGTTGCTTTGGAAGATTGTTGTGTGGAGTACTGGTGTGAGGAAATCAGGAAATGCATGAGTAGGTGAACTGGTCGCCGTGATATAACTGAGTTATTGTTAAAAACGGCGTTAAACCCCAATCAATCTAAACAATTTAAATTCAGGTGTAGAATATGCATAAACAATGTATTGCTGCCATTTATAATGATGCTGCAACGCTGTTTCCGGTATAGGACACATAGTCAGACAATCTCTAAAGGTCATACATCTTGAAAATATCTTCAACTGGACAAAAATCATGACACTGCATGTCAAAGAATGAATTAAATAGAAATTAACAATTAATGTCCCAGACACTAATTAAAACAAAACAACACGATAACAAGACTTTGCACGGATGATATTCAACCCTTAACCCTTTCCCTCATACAGACGCTTTCTGACGCCACTGCAGCAGACGGCTTTTTGAAAACATAGTGACAAAAGAAGAAATTGCTCAAAACGAGCAATTTCTCCTTTTGCCACAATGTTTGCCACTTTTAGTCATAGGTTATCCATTCAATTTTAGAGATTTTTTATTATTTGACAAAATATGTTCAAAGTCGTCTGCTGCAGAATTGTCGTATGAGGGAAAGGGTTAAATAGCTTTACAACAACAAATTTGCAGCAGACGACACAGGAAACAAATAAACTAAACAAACGAATACGTCTATAAATGAAAGCACAATAATTGAATAGAATTAAAAACATTGTCACAACACTAACACTTCCTTTATTTAACTCTTTCGGCGCCAAAGGCAATATCGACGTTTTTGCAAACAATGCAGATTCAGGTGAGCCAGCTCGTGACGAGCTGTCTCACCTGAAATCAGCATTGTTTGCCTTTAAGTTATCAAAATATGCCAATACTTTTATTATATGACAAATGGAGACGCCCGCGTTTGTACTTGGAAGAGCCTACTTTAAACAATTCGGCGCTGAAAGAGTTAATCAAGTTCGTCTACTACAGTGAGATACGTGGACATTTATTTATACATCGGAAAGAGTTAATCAAATGGCATCTACGATAAGATTTTGCATACACGTACAATTTTGATCAGAATCGTAAACCACTGGATTCTGCTCGCCAAACAGTTTAATTGTATATGGCGAGGGTAGACTTAAACAAAACCTGCCTACCACATGATTCCAGGTTACCTGTACGACTTGATTGCGAACATTATCAGGCTCATCCAGATCTACGTTTGAGCCGTCCCACGAGAAAACCAACATTATTGATCCAGATCGGCCAGCTCAGTCCGTACAGGCTAATCCGGGCCGACACATTCCGTCTCAGGGGGATAGAGGTATAGAGTTATGACTCCTGAAACAGAAAATCCACAGGGGGCGAAAAAGTGTCTCTCCGGGTTAGCATTGGCGGCATGCTTAGGCTGATCCGGGTCGATACTTTACGCAGAGTCCACACTGTTTGTTTTCTCGTGGAACGGCTCGTTTGTTTGCAAGTCTCGAAGGTGGGATTTCGTTCGGAGTTGCTTACAATTGTATGCCACTTGCCCTGTCTGCCACTTGCCCTTTCTGCAACTTTGAGATTGCAAGCTCGATAATGTCGAACGAAAATCTTTTGAAGACTTACTCCAGTAAACTCTTACTAAAATGAGTCTGTCCAACGGAAAACTTACACGTTTTGCTTTATTAAGCAGTGCAGATCCAAATAAGCCTGATCAAGATCTCCTATGCTCACATGAAATCAGCGTTGTTTGCCATATAGTAATCAACATATTAAAAAAAAATCGCCCGATGTTGAACAAGGAATCTACTTTATGAACAGAATCGCCCGTTGTTGAACAAGGAATCTACTTTATGAACAGAATCGCCTGATGTTAAACAAGGAATCTACTTTAGGAACAGAATCGCCCGATGTTGAACAAGGAATCTACTTTTTGAACAGAATCGCCGGATGTTGAACAAGGAATCTACTTTAGGAACAGAATCGCCCGATGTTGAACAAGGAATCTACTTTATAAACAGAATCGCCCGATGTTGAACAAGGAATCTACTTTAGGAAATTCGGCGCTGAACGAGTTCACCCTTTCCCTCATACAGACAGTTTGCAGCAGACGACTTTAAAAACATCTTGACCTTCTATAAATAAACTAAGAATTATTGAGCATAATTGAAAACATTGTGGCAAAAGGAGAAATTGCTCATCTTGAGCAATTTCTTCTTTTGCCACAGTGTTTTCAAACGTCGTCTGCCGCAGATGCGTCATAATGTGTCTGTATGTGGGAAATGTTTAATCACCCGCGATATTTGACAATGATTCTCCTATCATTCAGTTTAATACTGACCTAATACATATGAATCTGTGTTTGATGTCAAATTAGGACATTTCTTTTTGTCGAAAATACTCGATAAACAGATTAACGTGTCGGTGAAATAGACATACAGACTTTATAACAAGGTTTGGGTTTATTTGGATTGTCTTCGTCCGATCGCACGTCAAGCACGCACAATTGACATACAGTTAGACGATAAGTCAATCTATAATTTACTTAAGATACTAAACAAGTTAGAATTGGTAAAATTGTCTGAATTAAACTCCCGCATGTTATTGGTTATCAATTGCTTAGAATTAAACCCCGTTTCCAAACAATGTTTCAGATTTATTACGGCGGCCAGTTCACCTGACGTGTTTCTTTGATTTCTGTAACCAGTAATCCAAACAACCTGTTTCCCAGACATTGACTACCATCCCACATATACTTTGAGTATTAGCCAATTAGTGGTAGACGAGTGACCCTAGTATCAACGCATTTTGTCAATAATTGGAAATTATGAATAGTTTTATTGAGAAATACAGTGGGCAAATTATGAATAGTTTTATTGAGAAATACAGTGGGCAACATGCCCATGAGTATACAGTATCAAACAATGTACATATTAACATAGGTAATACAAAAATGTTACCGTACCCATATATTTTAAACATTATATCCAGCGTTTGAAACACACTGTAATTTTACACAAAACCTTTACTTGCCATTAACTGTAAATTTAAGTATTGTACATAATACAGTATAAACCTTGAATACATATGAAATTTGTAGTGGTAAAGCGTGAAGGGGGTAAATATGCCTTTTATTCAAAATACAAAGTTTTTCGCAATTAAAATGATTTATAAACAAACATTGACACATTCTTAATCATTTTGGACTCTCAGATGTCATGAGATCAATAAATTTCAAAATATTTGGTCTCTTCCAGTAATACTTTTTTATGAATGAGCGAGCCAGAGGGCTCTGACTCACGACGCCTTGATTGATATCCATCGGCTTTACTGGCTCGACTCAAGTTATTGAAGACAAGACATTATGCATAGGTCTAAATATGTTTAATTATATCTTTGCCGAATTTCACAAAGCTGCCTCTTCCATGTTGAAAATTGGACCATTGCATTTTTTTTGTCCAACAGAAAATTTGGTAATATTTTAACCCTTTCCCTCATACGACAATTCTACAGCAGACGACTTTGAACATATTTTGTCAAACAATAGAAAATGTCCATAATTGAATGGATAACCTATGACTAAAAGTGGAAAACATTGTGGCAACAGGAGAAATTGCTCGTTTTGAGCAATTTCTTCTTTTGTCACTATGTTTTCAAAAATCCGTCTGCTGCAGAGGCGTCAGAAAGCGTCTATATGAGGGAAATGGTTAAAGGTGCTGAACTCCAGATGGAGATCAGAATTAAAAATATTGAAATTTCTGCACATATTGCTGATAGTGACCACAAAGTAATGAATAGTTAAAAACTATTTTGGCAGTAAATGTTGAAAAACAGTCAACGAAAGTCAAAGAAAATGTACACAATTTGGCTTATTGGGTATGTCTAAAAAAAAAGGATAAACTATCAATATTAAGATGTTTTTTGAACTGGAAAGTGAAATTATTACTCAGAATTTTTATCTCAGAATTATGATTCTAATATTTCAAGACAAATCTTGAACAGTTTTAAAACTTTGATTATACTATCAACAATCTGGAGTTCAGCACCTTTAACGTCTAAGTGGACAACTATCAAGATTTCAGGATATACAGCCAGTTTTGCGAAAGTCTTTATTGAATTTCAGAATTCACAGTGTAGCATAAATCTTATAAGTTCACTGTTAAACATTATTCTGTTACGGTCGGCTTTTATCCGTCTTTGAAACCGTCGTGGGGATAAAAGAAGTTGCTTTGCGATACTTCAAGGTCCTTTACGTCGCAATAACGGGACAAAACAGAAGTGAAACGAGGTGCAAGACAGAGAAATGTGCCACCTTAAAGTAATTATTTCCAGTGAAAGCTTTGTTACTCTTTCTCTGCATTGTCAGTGACTCATTGCAGTTTACATTGTCGACCATGTTCATAAGAAGTTTGAACAGAACATTGTATGACTTTTACTTATGTTTACTTGTTAAACAAATTTAAACCTCGAACAACTTGACTTTCTTCTTTTGAATTCAACGTTTGTTACGACTAAGTAATTAGATTTCATCATGACTGATTAAACGCTCGATTCCTGAACCAGATACTGATATAATTGAAATACACATCATTTGGCTTTTGCTTTTGTTAATTTTGTTTTACTTGTAGTATTTTTTAAATAGTTGCTGCGTTTTAAGCCATTGTATGACTTTTACTTATGTTTACTTGTTGAACAAATTTAAACCTCGAACAACTTGACTTTCTTCTTTTGAATTCAATGTTTGTTACGACTAAGTAATTAGACTTCATTATGACTAATTAAACGCTCGATTCCTGAAGCAGATACTGATATAATTGAAATACGCATCATTTGGCTTTTGCTTTTGTTAATTTTGTTTTACTTATAGTATTTTTTAAATAGTTGCTGCGTTTTAAGCCAACAAGCAAACGTTATCATGTGCAACACCAATCATACAGGAAATTATGAATACCATATAAACATTTTGTTAAATTAACTCTTTTTTTTGTTACGAATTTAAAAAATAATAATCAAGAAGCTGTTCTTATATTGTACCAATTGTTGGAAATCCATGTCGCTATGTACATACACATGAGCCGTCTGTGGCGATATGGGGGAATTGTTTGTTTGCCACGGTTCATATTCTTTAAGCCGCTATCACATGATTGTCAGTTTATATCTTCACGTGTCCTGGGTAAGTTACCAGTACAGATGGTTGATTTATCATAAACCCAGCGAGTCAGTCGTAATGCTAACCACATAAACCTCAGCACAAATGGTAGTCCATTACTACCACTTTTAAAGGTATTTCGTATGATCCGCCCGGGGTTAGAACCCCTGATCTCTTGAACCCTAGGTCAACGGTCTAAAACTACACCACCGACTTCCTAAAACTAAACATAATTGGTGTAGTTATATCACGGCGTTTCCTTGGTTAGTTACCAATAATACAGTTCCAATTATCCTGGCAGCAGCCAGTCAGCCAGCCTAAGTGCTAACCCCGTAACGCTGAGCATCAAGGAAGGCAACCATTACTACACTTTGTAAAGTGTTTGATATGATCCGGTTGGGGATTAAACCCGCGATCTTCCACACTTTAAGAGCTTTACAATATCAAGCTATTTTGGACAAAGATCAATTTCTTTATATCGTCAATAATTGTAGAACACATATGAGCCAACTCGTGAGAAAACCAGCAATGTTGTCAAATTTGACATTATCATTTTTTTCAGAATCTATAAGCTTTTACAACTAAAATGATACTAATTTTATGGTAATGAGATAATTATAAGTTAAAACAATCATGTTCACAAAAGAAGCTATACCACTGGCCGTGACGTCATTTATGAACGTCAACGACGTTGCTTTACTTATGTCATATTCGCAAGACAATGGTGATTTATTCATTACATTACCATAAGTTCTGTTGGAAATGTTTATGTACAAAGAAGCCTGCGCTAGCGAAGGTGTATTTATCTATACTTTCCAAATGGTTTTGAAGAGCAATAAGACTAACGCTACGAGTTCAGTAAGCTGTGCTTGATATATGCTAAGAACTATGTGAAAGCAAATTTAGCATATGTTAGCAACTTTTAAAACAGTTCTGTCCGATTATGATTTTGCGCATGATTTTGAAGCATGTCTTAAAGGAAGCAGATGCAGTACATTTAAATAACCTGTGTAAACAGACAGCATGTTAGTATTTCGAACAAAAAGGCCAAATGTCCCTTTATTTTAAGCAAGAAGGCCAAGATGTGCCTATTTTGCTCACCTGTCTACCGGTGAAGATTGACGTAGGGATTAAATGTTTTATATGCTACGATCTGATGTGCTAGTCAGCATGTGAAGATTAGGCGTGAAATGACAAGTTTAGTCCTGAAACCATTTGGTTTACAGTTTGCTTAACATTCACTGCAACTATAATGTGTCATAAAAGCTGAAGTTTCTCAAGTTTTTTTTTACAAATAAACTGTTTCAAATCCTCTAACAAGATCAATTAGATAAAAACCCATAGGTGCTTAAATATTAACATATATTAAGGTGTATTGCCTCTAGTTATAAGTTAAGTGTGACACAAGCTTTGGACGGAGAGGGAGAAGTCTATTCTCCTTCCAGTTTAGCAGAAGTATGATAGCAAAAACTGGAGTATATAACAACAAAAAATACGAAGTAATTTAAAAAGAAATAAAGATATTTATGATCAAGATTGAGCATTATGAAAGTTCAAATGTATAGTCAACATATAGCAAGAAAATATTAAGTCTGTTTTGTTTGTTTGTAATGTCACTTTAATCGTTTTGAACATGCCAGTAGAAAACTGAAAAATAAACAAAAGAAATGGTCAAGTCAGTTCCACAAGAGCAAAGAGCGAAAACCAGTTGGTACGAATCGTTCATCTCGAACGAAACATGAAAAACCGGCTACGAATGAAATGAATTTTAGAAATCGGATGAAATCGTGAAAACAGCGAAATATTCATAACGGAAGGAAGCAGAGACAACTTTATCACTCTATGGGAACCGATGACACCTTGTCGTCTATTAAATAAGAATGACCAAAAATCGTCAAGAAGAAGAAGAAGAAGAAGAAGAAGAAGAAGAAGAAGAAGAAGATTTTATTATCCTCGCAATAGGTCTAGTGGGGTCGAGGCCTGCCCACACTAAACCGTACATATCATAACAATCATTTTACAACAAGCCATAGTGGTTTATGAGCAAAACAAGAATATAAACATACAAACATTTATCAAATCTTCAAAATATTCAATGGCGGAAATCAGTGTGAATAAATTATTCTTAGATATATTATTGTCAAAAATATGATCCAACTATAGGGCACACATGACATTTTCTATTTTCTCTACTTATTTTGTTTGGTTTTGCCCAACGACCTGTTTCGATTTTAAGACGGTGTGAACACACCTTGAATTGCGTTAAGGCAATCCTAAATTTGTTTACATTTACAATATTAAGATATAGTTGAAATTTAAACTCTGCAAAACTACGGTAAAAAGTTGCTCTGCTTGAAAAATTAAGCTGTTCATTCCAGTTTTGTACGAAAACATCTTCAAGGAGTTGCCTTAAAATATTTAAAAAATATTTATTATTACCAGCGCTTTGCTGATACCAGACTTCATTAAAACCTAAAATAAATGATTCATTTCGAACTAGCGATGCCCAATTTGTTTTATTTGGCATTAGTTCTATTATATCATTTAACATCATTTTATATACAATATTATTATATTTACGTTCACTTACATTTAGCAACTTTAACCAGTATTTTATTATAATAAAACTTCTACGTGTTCTATAACTTATTCTACCAAGTTCACCGTAAATAAAATCATTTTGACATGTATTTTTGACACAAAGTAAAGATTTAGCAAATTGTAAATGTACTCTCTCTATATATTTTGCTTGAGAAAATCCTCAAACCTCACTACCATAGTTCAATATTGGTGTAATCAATTTATCAAATAATTCAAATTTATGTTCTATAGATAAGTTTTCAATCTTAAACAAATAACGTTTTATATTGCTTTTTGGGCTTGCCCTGATAATGTAAACTGTGCGTCACTGAATGAACCACCAGTTGTATAGACTATCCCAGGATATGTAAATTTATTTACTATATCTAGTGTATCACCGTTGTAATAAAATTTAAGATTTCTTTGCAGAATCCCTCCTTAACGAAAAACCATTATTTTTGTTTTATTAATGTTTACTTCAAGCGATGACATGCTGCATTTACAAATAATAGAATGGGTCACGTTAAGGCCCTGCCTATTGCATAGTTGGGTTAACGTTGTTTTTACAGTTTCTAGAATTATACTGTAATATGTAGTAATTAAAATGAATCATCATTGAAGAGTACACATTTATTTAAAAATCTCTATATTGTAAATAGGCAAAAACATCGTCAGAAACTTTTTCTGATCTTTGATGAATCGGGTCGTAAACCAAACTATTTAAAAAAGCGTAGCCTAGGAAACTGGGGGAAAGTTATTAAATTCCCATTTCATGTGTCTAAAGGTTTGTCATAACGGTAGAAGACATACGTATTTTGTATCTTGCTGTTTCTTAAATCATTTTATACAATTTATTTATTCATATTAAAAGGTTTTGTTTTTTCAAACATATAACAGAGGTTGTTAACAATAATAATGTTGGTTGCTCCATTTTCGATTACGTCACCCCATGGTACAACATTAAAACCTATCCCATACTGACCCCGCGCTTCCACGCGGCGTCAATAACTTTAAACAAGACAGAATGTGTGTAATGGGTCTACCGACTTTCTGCAAACCGGTATCATAATATTTTATATTTGGCAAGATCTGATTTGTTTATTGACTACGCCTCTACTTAACCCTTTACTACAATTAGACACTTTCTGACACCTGTTCAGCAGACGGCTTTTGATTAGAAATTGCTCATATTGCTCCTTTTCACAATATTTTAAACTTTTTCATTCATAGAAAGTCCCCTTAGTTTGACTTAATATATTAAATGTAATCTGCTGCTTAATTTGTTAAACGTAGGAGTGGGTTAATATTGATAATTTTTAAGCGAACAGTGAACGTGAAGGTTTTTCCTTTTCTGCATTGTTTGCAATTAAATTTTAACCCTTTCCCACATACAACAAATCTGCAGCAGTCGACTTTTAATGGTAAAAGTTATGCATATACTCTCGCGTTCAGCTGGATAAGCGTTAACGAGCCCTGTTTTTAACAGATTGTTTTATAAACTTTCTGTTAACTGTTTATAACTCAACGTTATAAATTGTTGAAAATCTCATAAAAACATCAGAGTAGTGAACCAAGTGCAGTATATTTAATGAAATAGAAATAAATATTAGAGTGAAATATAGAATTGTATAATGTTTCCTTGGTCCTTGGGGAAATTATTGGCTTGAATTATAAAAGAAATATTGAACAATTTCGTATTACGCTTAGTGATGAATTGAAGTTACTCGCGATTTACTGAAACGAGACAAAACTTATTTCAATTAACCGCAAGATCTTTTAATCCTGTCCCATATGCACACGCACTTTACGCCTTTGCAGCAGACGAGAAGAATGTCTCCTGATAAGTCTCTCTCTCTCTCTCTCTCTCTCTCTCTCTCTCTCTCTCTCTCTCTCTCTCTCTCTCTCTCTCTCTCTCTCTCTTCTCTCTCTCTCTCTCTCTCTCTCTCTCTATCTCACACACACACACCTTCTCTCCCACCGTTCTGTGTGTGTTTTGTCTGTCTGTCTCCCTCTTCCATTCTGTCTGTCCCTCCCGCTTTACGTGTCTCATTTCTCTCGCTCTCTTCTCTCATTCTATAAGTCGGCACTCGTTTTGTTCAGAGAGTTTTTCCAGATAAAGATCGGACATGAATGAGGTTAACGCAGTTCGAAACAAGATATGCATACGTTTTAGGTATTACCGATAAAGAAGGGATTAACCTGTCTGTATCGTTCATGGAATATTAAGCCTCTCTACTTCACCAATATCTTATAGTATTATTTTAATCAGGACTTCATATTTCCAAATACTTACTTAGGCCATGGTAAATATTAGTATATCATTCATTAACAAATCAATTATATTTATAAAGACTTCGAATGGATGGCTGACGTGCAGGGCCGTATGCCTTTACAGGACAAGTAGAGCTTGTGTGCAGCACTGTCTTTACAAATATTCAATCTTGTGTCAGATCGCGTCTGGAGACGGGTTTAACAACCTTTCTAAGATAAAACAAATCTGCTGCAGACGACAGCCAGAACAGCTAGGAAAAAACATGTATAGCTGAATAGAATTTGAAACGTTGCGGTAAACCAGAAATTGCTAATTATTATTAATTTCGCCTTTTGCCACAATGCTTAAACAAGTCGTCTGCTGCAGAATCGCCATAATGAATTTGCACGCGGAAAAGGACAAAGGATATTATGGAAAGAGCTAACTGTGAACACATTAGATGACTTTGGCTTCTAAAGTTAAAGGATTATGTATTATGTGTCATCTTCTTCAGCAAGATTGACAGGTGTGTGAAGTTAGCAGTTAGTTGGTGATTGGTAGTTGGGTATTCAATCTACTGCCATAGTACGAATAAACAGCCAGCTTGTAGTTGGGTGTCCGCCATATTATCGAATCTATAGCCAGAGACGAATACCCACACAGCTATCAATTGGGTATTCAACAAAGAGTCAAAGCGTGAATCTACTGCTATATACGAATAACCAAACAGCCATCAATTAGTTATTCAACAAAGAGTCAAAGCGCGAATCTATTGCTATATACGAATAACCAAACAGCTATCAATTAGTTATTCAACAAAAAGTCAAAGCGCGAATCTATTGCTATATACGAATAACCAAACAGCTATCAATTAGTTATTCAACAAAAAGTCAAAGCTTGAATCTACTGCTATATACGAATAAGCACACAGCTATCAATTGGTTATGCAACAAATAGTCAAAGCGCGAATCTACTGCTATATACGAATAACCAAACAGCTATCAATTAGTTATTCAACAAAGAGTCAAAGCGCGAATCTACTGCTATATATGAATACCCAATTGATAGCTGGCTGGGTATTCATATATAGCAGGAGATTCAAGCTTTGACTCTTTGTGCTTTGACTCTTTGTTGAATACCCAATTGATAGCTGGCTGGTTATTGATATAGAGCAGTAGATTCAAGCTGTGACTCTTTGTTGAGTACCCAATTGATAGCTGTGTGGTTATTTGTATATATCAGTAGATTCGCGCTTTGACTATTTGTTGAATACCCTATTGATAGCTGGCTGGGTATTCACATACAGCAGTAGATTCAAGCTTTGACTCTTTGTTGAATACCCAATTGTTGGCAGGCTGGGTATTCATATATAGCAGTAGATTCAAGCTTTGACTCTTTGTTGAATAACCAATTGATAGATGTGTGGTTATTAGTATATAGCAGTAGATTCAAGCTTTGACTCTTTGTTGAATAACCAATTACTATCTGTGTGGGTATTCGTACACAGCAGTAGATTCGCGCTTTGACTATTTGTTGAATAACCAATTGATAGTTGTATTGTTATTCGTATATAAAAGTAGATTCGCGCTTTGACGTTTTGTTGAATAACCAATTGATAGCTGTATGGTTATTCGTATATAGCAGTAGATTCGCGCTTTGACTTTTTGTTGAATAACTAATTGACAGCTCTGTGGTTATTCGTATATAGCAGTAGATTCGCGCTTTGACTCTTTGTTTAATACCCAATTGATAGCTGGCTGGGTATTCACATATAGCAGTAGATTCAAGCTTTGACTCTGTGTTGAATAACCAATTGATATATGTGTGGTTATTCGTATATACCAGTAGATTCGCGCTTTGACTATTTGTTGAATAACCAATTGATAGCTGTGTGGTTATTCTTATGTAGCAGTAGATTCGCGCTTTGACTTGTTGTTGAATAACTAATTGATAGCTGTTTGGTTATCCGTATATAGCAGTGGATTCGCGCTTTGACTCTTTGTTGAATACCCAATTGATAGCTGTGTGGGTATTCGCCCATGGCTATATATTCGATAATATGGCGAACACCCAACTACTAGCTGGCTGTTTATTCGTACTCTGGCAGTAGATTGAATACCCAACTACCAATAACCAACTAACTGCTAACTTCACACACCTAAGATTGACTTCATTTTGTGTGCTGTCATTCGGTCACATATTGACTTACTCTCTATGACAATAATCTGTAGTGATATTCTATTCAGTTAATATATGTTCTAAAATGAATGGCAAAGTCTTCTATATAATAAAAGTAATAGAAAAAATAAAAATACAACAACGATAAAGTATACCTTTTATCCTCATCAGGCGAAAATCGGTCTTGCTGCACATTTGAACAGAAACCATCAGGCGGCCATGTTCACACATGCTGTAGTAGAACAGCCTTTGTTGTAAGCATTGGAGCAGGAGTTTCCTCCGCTGTCAACTCTTCCAGGCAGGACTAGTTGGGTCGACGAGGGGAGAAGGGTCTACTGACCGGAAGTACCCGGAAAACCTCATTAACCACTTTCTCTGGAGCTTGTCCCTAAGCAGGAAGCGTTCTGACTGTAACACTTTACAGATAAGAATTAGTTTTCTTCTGAAATTGTTTCTGTAATCTAAATATATATAAACATACAACATATCTTCAGCAGACGACTTTTAAAACATCTTGGAAAAATATAAATATTCTCTTTATGTAAAGTATATCTATTTGAAAGGTTTAAAAAGCATTGCGGTCCAAGGAGAACTTGCTCAATATGTTTTAAGAAGTCGTAATTGTAGAGACGGCAGAAAATCATCGTCTGTATGTTGGATAAGGTCAAATCATTAATTTCCGTCGAGTAAATAGGTTTCTAAATACTATCTCCACCTGATTTATTGTCGATGAATATTCAGATATTTTCCCATTGACAAATACGCTCGAAAGGATGTATCGGTAGTCACTCTTTTTTTTAGGTATTCCTTTGCTCATTCCGCTTAAGCCAACAGCATGTCCCTTGATGATTAAAAGGAGAATATTTACCTTTCTTTGACAGAGCCTGGTTAAATTCGAATTGTTTCAAAATTGACATTCTTCGAAGCGTTACATTTTTAAACTTATCAGAGAATTAGCGGAGATACAATACAGGGAACCCAGCACCTCGGGATAGATTCAACACGGCATCCATATACTCTGATCTGGAATTGGAATGTTCGTTTAATAATAAAAGAAGTATCAAAGGAACCTCTGACAAACAGTACATACGTTAAAGGCCATCGCTACAGTTTCATCATTTTTTTGATAACATTCAGAATTTTATGACAGTTGGTGTGTTGATAGCTTATTACCTCCAATATGGGGTAACCGGGCTTGGAAAAGTTTCCCGACCCTTTCATCTGTATACCCCATACATAGACAAATATGACTGCTGTTTCCTATGTCACATACATACTAAATACTACTATATATATGTATTTTTAATATATTTTTCAAATGTTATTTTCAGTTTTACATCATTTGTTTGGCAACACTTCAATCTTTATATGACTAGAATAATTAAAGGTGAAATTGTAGCCATCACGAACAAATGACACCGTTAAAAATAATTTAATAAAATTCAATTCACAAAAAAAGCATTACTGTATCAACATTTAACTTAAAAATCATAGGTAATCAGACTTCTTTTGAAATAAAATAAAATCTTAGTTTAGGTGGTGGGGTCGAGATTTCGAGTTAACTGGAAGTATTGCATCAGAAAAAGGACAGACGGACAGAGCGTGATCCGATAAGATCACCTTGTGCCTCGATCTAAAAATACTCCTGCTTGTCAAATAAACACACCTCTTCTTATATATATATATGAGCTGTGTTCAAGGAAAAACTCAACAAGTAATAAAGTATAGAAATATGCCGGATTTAAATTCACAAACAAATAAACTAGAAACTGTCTGTCACTAATCAGCAAACAGTGCAGAGATGGATTTAATACACATATGTGCCCTGTGGTCCATTTTGCTCCAACTTGGCTAATACAAAAATATATAGAACCGAAACTGTCGCGATCGTCTTTAAGATCATCATAAAACTACAACATTATTCTAGACTGTTTGTCGTAGATTGTGTAGTCTAACATTCTAATCTACGCGGTCAGCGATATAAATAATGTCTGTATACATGTATGTACTATCTGCCTCGGCTAAGTCCACGTCAATGTTAGCCGTTGACCGTTCCACGCGTAATCGAATATCTTTCAACGTTTTTCTAGCAATGGTTTTATTCAAGACCACTGCACCTTTTTCATTTCTTGAAGCTAGTCGTTTTTTGAAAATTTGGATAGCTGCCATGAAGTAAATTGGATACTCAACATAAAGTGAAAGATCGAAAATTGTTTAGATTTTAATTCGAAATGAATAAAGACCTAAAGATGTTCAACGATTTATCACCAACACAATAACTTATATAAATACTGTTACGCCAGAAAGAGGTTCATTTGAAATCAACTCTTTCAGCGCCAAAGGCAATATTAAGGATTTTGAAAACAATACTGATTCAGGCGAGTCAGCTCGTAACGAGCTGTCTCACCTGAAATCAGCATTGTTTGCCATTTAATTATCAAAATAGTCCAAAATTGTATTATATGATAAATGGAGACGCCCGATTTTGAACATGGAATAGTCTACTTTAACAATTCGGCGTTGAAAGAGTTAATGGAATCCCAGTAAAAACATAGTGTTCATGTATCACTGTAATTAGTTATCTGAAAATTGAAGACAACGCTCTCACGTTTAGAAGAAATAAAACTACGGCAACCAAACTGATTTGTGAACAATTGTCTCAACCTTATCTTTTGTTAATTAATCCTTATAAATTTAACTCTCTGTCCTTATCAAACGACATTCGCTGAATTTACTTCTTAGCGCTAAGTTGGTGCTTAAATACTTTGCATAATGAACTACTTTAAGCATATTTCATAATGTTTTGTTTCCCTTATATATAAAAACATGAATAGAAGTACGAATTTCAACAAATATTTTTAAGAAATGAAATCTTTTGGCATTTTTAAAACTAAAACGATGAAATATTCTTTGAATTATTTAAGTATTACTTTGCACCAACTAGGGTGGTGGAATTGGACTTTTTGAAAAGTATGTTTAGGCTGGAAAGTGACATCTAGTAAAGAAATGTCGCAAATAACGTCACATCAGTGAATATCATGTGTATTTCACGTGCCAAAAAATAAAAATTATGTTTTATAGCTCAGTCAGGTAAAAACGTCAGGCTCGGCATTCGTTCTTTTCGTTGATTGACAAAAGTCATTGCGTCTAGCATCGGTTATTTTCCACCAATAGGCTAAAATTATATGTGGGAAGCTAGCCAATTGCCTACTTAGAATGATTTGTGGAGTACTGGTTCGAGAGAATCAGGAAGCTTGTGGTTTAGTTTAAACTTATTTAGTTTACTTCGATTGGGAAACAAGCTTTCAGCTTATATATATCATATATATACGCTCGATGTCTTAACAAGTACTCGCGCCATTTGTGTGATAAAATCCAGAAAGCACGGGATTCGACCCCGGGACCTTTGGTACGAGACACTCTACTACTGCACCACTGTCGTGGTTTTGTGAACTCGTCGCCGTTAAACAACTGATATACTGTTGAAAACGACATTAAACTCTAATCAATCAAAGTCAGAGTCTTAATCATTGTTATACATCATGAAGTTAAATGAACAGATTTTGATTAGCCGCTAACGATTGTGACCCGTCTTTACAATCACATCATGCCAAAAGTCGTTTTCGATGTAACAACTAAATAAGAAATTGAAGAAATCATACATTTCCGTGTATACTTGTTAAAGAGTAATACGATGATAGTATTAAAGCATATGGGAGACTTACTCGATGAAAACCAACCTCAAGGCATTAGTATCAGTATAGAACCGGATCAGCCGGCGTATCACCTCAGTTCGATCCGGCTCTGCATATCTTTAGCTAATTAGTCTCACACGGTCCGAGAAACGTCTGATAAACTCTCTCCAATATGATATGATAGCATTGATTCGCAGACAATCTTAACACTTTCCCCCATACGACAATTCTGCTGCAGACGACTTTGAACATATTTTGTCAAAAAAAAAGAAAATCTCTATAATTGAATGGATAACCTATGACTAAAAGTGGAAAACATTGTGGCAAAAGAAGAAATTGCTCGTTTTGAGCAATTTCTTCTTTTGTCACTATGTTTTCAAACAGCTGTCTGCTGCAGAGGCGTCAGAAAGCGTCTATATGAGGGAAATAGTTAAATATGCAATTGTAATAGGAACGGTAAGGTTTTGTTTTCCTTGAGTACCACCGCTCATTTACAAAATTAAAAATGCATGATGAACTATTTAATTTGTTCAGTTAACAGTTCTCAGGAAGGAATAATAAAACACTCTGAGTGGAAATTAATTAAACTTTGGAGCGCCAGTAATTAATTCTGTCGAACAATAGGGACTACCGTTTCCTACTTGTTCACTTGTATTTTTTATTTCGTGACACTTGTATTGGTTATTTGTGTTTGTTTTTTTGTTTACGTGCGGTCTAACAACGCTTTCAACAATTATTGTTCAGTTATATCACGGCGTTTCCTTGGTAAGTTACCAACTCAACTCAAATAACTTTACTAGGCAAGTCGGCACAAAATGTGCCATTGGCCATTATAAAATATATACAAAACTTGTAAAAAACATGACTACAATATTAAAACACATGTATAATATAACAATTCACATATACATACTATTGTGTTGTAGTTGTGATTCAAATCGCAGGTATTGATATGAGATCAGTCCTCCTATTTGAAGCTTTATTTATATATCTAGCAAGAGTTATTTGTAAGTTACATTTTTTATTCGACATTAATCGTGACAATTTTAACAGTCTTGGAACATAAGGTTTAAGATACTTATTTCTATATCCCTTAAAATTGGACATGTTACGATAAAGTGGAATTCACTTTCCACTGCAAATTGGTTACATAATCCACAGCATATTTAATTATTTGCAATATTTGTATATCTACCGATTTCAACAGCTAGCCTATGGTCTGATATACGTATGTTTGTCAAACAAATTCTTAATCTATCATTTTTAATATTTTCTAAGTAGGATTCGAATTCAAAAGTCGTTTTTATATTTTTTGTAGTAGTTAAGTTTAGATGAACTGCTAATGTCCGAAAACCACTGTCGAATAAATTGATCCCTCATACGGTTCTTAAGTATTGGCAAATAAGTGCAGTCTTGATCAAAATTTGTCCAAACAAAAGATAATCCCAAATCTGATAATAGCTGTTTAATTTTACCAGAACTGTTAATCCATTTGTCCTGACACCAGCGAGTCAGTTGAAATGTTTATACCATGATCTCGAGCGCCAAGGAGGGAATCAATTATAACCGTTTTAACTCTTTCAGCGCCGAATTGTTTAAAGTAGACTCTTCCATGATCAAAATTAGGCGTCTCCATTTTTCATGTTATACATTTTCTTGGATTATTTTGATGAATAAAAGGCAAACAATGTTGATTTCAAGTGAGACAGCTCGTTACGAGCTGACTCACTTGAATCAGCATTGATTGCAAAACCCTCAATATTGCCTTTGGCGCTGAAAGAGTTAAAGTATTTGGTGTTACCAGGCCGGGAATCGATCGTAAGACCTCTCGCACCGAGGCGGACGTTCTACCACTATATCACCGCTAATACGTTATACCGGTAACGGTACTTATTACTTGACCTCTATGTAATTGGATCATCAGTCATCGGATAAAACGAACATAGGCTGCTTTTGCAAAACTTCTTCTCACTTATACACGTACAATGTACCTAACAGTTATTCGTGGTACTCGGCCAGTGCGCCAAACCATTTCGATTGCTTGGTTGATTCGGATACCACATGAGCAAAATCGTTAGAAAAAAAAAAAGAAAACCAGAAATCGTTTAGTATCATTGAGGATATATTTGGGTAAACATAGCCGTGGAAGGTCATGTCTACCCCAAGACGTATTGCCAATTTAACCCTTTCCCACTTCGGCGCATCTTCAGCAGACGACTTTTGAAAACAATGTAGCAAATGGAGAAATCATTATGAGCAATTTTTCCATTTGCCACAATGTTCTCAACTCTATTCAATAACTATATCATCATTTGTAGAGATTTTCAATACTTTTGCCTAGCTGTTTTCAAAGTCGTCTGCTGCAGATTTCCCGTATGTGGGAAAGGGTTAATGCAGAATGGCTAAACTCGGTTAACAGAATGTCTTATATAATACAATGTCAATGGAAAATGAATGGTAGTATCCTCTTGTATAGATAGTATAAAGGTATACTGACGTACAACCATTGAAGGTACATGTCTATCATTTTGTCAGAAGTTATATCTCGGGCTTCAGTAAACAATGACGTTCAGTAAGGGTTATAGTGATACGTTGCGTGAGTACAACGTTGTCTTGTACCTCATCGTTCACACCTGTCATAACACCTCTTTTCAGCTGACATGGCTCGTGATAAAGTCTCCGTTGGTTCCTTGATTGTCTATTGTTGAACAAACCGAATTTGTCAGGGCAGTTCCTGACAGCTGGCTCATGTCGTATGTACGGAAGTCTTTTACGTACAGCCCATACACATTCCGTTACATTGTTACACTCGAAGAATCTACAGTAGACGAACATTGAAAATATTGTAGCAAAAAGGGGTAATTGTTCACTAAGAGCATTTTCGCACTTTACAACAATATGTTTAATTCTACTTAATAAATGTGTGTTTATTTATAGGGATTTTCCTATAAATAATCCTTAATGTTTTCAACGACGTCTGCTGCAGGGTTTGTTATATAAGGAAAAGGGTTAATTTAATGCAGATTCTATGAATAACGTGAGGGAAATAGAGGTCATTGTCCATTACGTAAAACTATTTAACCCTTTCTCACATACAAAACGTCTGAAGCAGACGGCTTTGAAAACATATTTGCAGAAACGTGAACAATCTGAATATATGAGAGTTCAATTATCAAAAAGATTTGAAATTGTCGCCTTCAAAACCGTTAATTATCAACATGGGAGATAACCAACATAAATAAACGAGATAGAAAAGCGGTGACGGTCCAATTGTATGTTAACATTTTTGGGAACGGAGCTTTTCGCCCTTATCCTATTCCTAGCCTGCTTTCGAAAAGTCGACTTACGGCTGCAACCAAGCTTCACAATTGAATTCCTCCGCAAAACTCGAGTTTTTACTGGTGCCTCAGACGGAGGAACATGGAAGAACTGTACATTGCATGATGATGTATAAGAGAACAGAGCCGGACTGCCTGCGTTGTGGCCATTACTCGCGATGGGCCGGCTTGTACACGCACTGACGTGAGCGCCGTCGTCCTTTATTCGTCTTGAACTATGCGTGACAACACCTTAACGACCGAACGACCATTCCGCGACAAGTTCAAATGCGTAAACGCGGCGCAAACTTGCGCGCCCACAACGTGACTAGTTCGTGAACAATGCGTGGCATGGCGTGCAGTGGATTCCCATGACACGCATTGACACGCACCGTCGGCAGTGATCACGCCGAGTTCGCGCAGTGTTCACGCATGGTTCACGCGAGTGGCATGCACATGTACGAAAATTGATGCGTGCCGAATTTTTGAAAATTTCAAAATTCTCTCTACGACATGGCACGCACACCCACACCATTCACACACTCCTCACGTTCGTTCACGAAGACTTAAATCATTGGCACGACGCATTGCGTGGCTGGCATTGCGGGAAAAAAATCGTGCCAGTGTCAGGGTGGCTTGGAATAAATAATAACTAATCAGGGTCGATGCTTTACGCAGAGTTCACACGGTTGGTTTTCTCGCGGGACGGCTCAATTATATTTATATCTCTGTGAATGAAGGACGTTTATATTTGCTTGCAACACATACCTTTAACGATCTTCGAAATGTACAGAAATCTGTTATTGCAATAAAATGGTTGAACATACCTTCAAGAAATTGAACAACATGTATTATTGAAGAAATTGTAGTTTAATAGGTACGTGTGACTTTATCAATGTTCTGAGAGACATCTTTGCGTCGCCTAGAAGTGACATGTAATGAATGTTCTATGTCAGTAGTACAACAGTAACATTACTTCAAACGTACACTCAGATGGTGTTCTACTCTCTCTGTCGCATGAGTGACATTGCTTGAGAGAATATGCCAAAGGTTGTGAACAATATTTCTCGCCAATTTAAGTAATAAATTCAGGCATTGTAAATACTAGTGGTTCTATGTTTATTTATAAATTTGAATGGAGATTATAAGAATAATGATTAAATTCTCCTTCCTGTCCGTACAAGAAAATAATATATATATAAGTTTATAAGTTAAATCTTTGATGACTTACGTTGTTAACTCTCTAAATATTTTCTTTCATTAAGACAACATTGTACGCCTTTGCAGAAGCCGATATTTTAAAATCAGTTTTTACTCTTTGTCAAAATAATTGTTCCGATTTTTAAAAAAAAAGTATGTTTTCTTCTTCAGATTTTCTCAAAGCATACGACTCTAACATATTACGTCATGTAAACAGTTTATTTTATAATATTGGACTTTTGGCAATACTGGAAGTTCATCTCCAATGTTTATTAACTCCGGATACATATAAAAGCTGTACTGATAACTCGGTCGTAGGACCTACGTTAACATTGAAACAAGTTTGAATCTAACCGAAAGAAACACAGTTTCACCTACAGTTAATTAATCATAGGGCATGTATATGTTTAAAATGTATCAGATATGAAAAATATATATTTTGAATGGCAATGTAGAGTGGCATGCTCTTCAACATTAAACAAGGTTAAGTTAAATACAGAATTGACAACATTTTAAGATGAGTTTAAATTGATCAATTTTTGCAATGTTCACTTGTCCGCAATATTTTGCAAAACTCTGCTCCTGTCTTGCTATTGAAAAACAGACGTCTATACTTGTAAAAGGGTTAATTATTTTTACACGATTATTCGTTTTTATTGGTAATGGGTTTAATACACAATTTTCCCACGAATAGTCCCTGTCAAGATAAAATGCGTGCTGTGCATAATGCATAAATTTGCACCTCATAATCCAATATGAGGCAAAAACCAATTTTCTATTATCTTTTAACCCCCTAATTCTTCATTAAGCACTTCCCTCTTAAGTATCCCCATCGTAACAGCAGTATTATATAAGACAGCTATGCATTTCATATAAAAATCAAACGATTAACGTCCCATGAACAATTTAAACACACGAGGGAAACGCACACATTTCTCACGATGAGAACGTTTTGCTGTTTTCACAACTGTTCCAAAGGCCTTTGTTGCGATGTTATAGACTTCTACCAGATCAAAAATAAAAGGATGCGTGCAAAATGTCCTTTTTATACGAAAATAGCTGATAAACAAGGTGCTTTAGTACGATCCATAATGCAAAAGAGCGCCGTCGTAAAACATGTTTTTCATGAAAATGTTATAATTCGTAATTAGTTGGCGCGAAAAGACTAATTGTATAAACCCCCCAAACAATTGTACTAGTAGTATTCCGGATATAACGAATTGTATTAAACGGTCGAATTCTTAAAAACTCATTTTGCTTTAACTTTACAGATACAGATAGATAAGACTCAAACACATTAACACATACCTAAAGTAACAAAGGTTTCTAATTAAAATTTTATGTAATAAATGCAGTTCTAAAATGCTTCGACTAGTTACAAAAACGATGTTTCAATCAAATGATGACTATTACACTAAAGGGTTCAAACAATTAAGCAAAGACAACGAGCAAAATATCTTGGGATATCAATTAGCCTCTAGAGATATTTCATTCTAATCGTTTCCCAGTTAAGACGCTAAATTCTAATTTAAAGTTTAAATATTGAGAGCGAACTCGTTCTTTAAATTAAACGTGGGTTATTCAGTGCCGTCAAGGAATAATAACCCACTTTGATATAGGTGTACGCTTCGAATACGATATATTTATTCATATTTCTCAAGTATAACTTTAACCCTTTCCTTCATATAGACGCTTTCTGACGCATCTGCAGCAGACGCCTATTGAAAACCTTGTGGCAAAAGGAGAAATTGCCCCCAAATGAGCAATTTCTCCTTTTGCAACAAGGTTTTTTCAGATCTCTTTAACAATACAACTCTCTCCTTTTTTGAGTTTTTTCTATATTTTGTCAAGATATTTTCAAAGCCGTCTGCTGCAGAATCGTCGTAGGAATGATATGAACCCTGTATCTGCCTTATCTGACACTTGAAAATAACCTGGATCGACAGACAAATTACGACTTAATAGGGTATTGAAATGCCTCGATAGCGGTTCCAAAGGGGTCTTTGGATGTTCGGGTCACACCAAAATACGGTATAACTGTCAGTGATGGCTTGTCTAAGTGTAACTCAGAGCTCTAGATAATGGATGTTTTGCATGTTCTAAAATCCTTATTTGACCCTCTAATCCTATTTTGTGGGTATTCAAAGGAATCGTCTCAGTGAGACGATTCTTTTGAGTACCCACAATATAGGGTTTGCTTTAATAATAAGATAGACATCGTGGGGAAAAGAGCTGAATACCCATCCTTATTTGGACCTCTGGTTACTTGGACAACAATACGACTATTGCATCTGTAACCGGATAATATACCAGTTATACAGATAACTGACACAGGCAATATTGTATTGTAGATATTGCCGTCCCTTCAGTGCAGCAGATTGGTATATCACGTTTGTCAATCAACCAATCAAATTACTTTATAGCTGTAATTGTAACTTGATTGGTGCTTTGCTACCGTGAGTTTTCAATCTGTTTCAATTCACTGTAGGCAAGGCTGTTATAATGCTGTAAGACTGTAATCAACGCTGTTATAATGATGTAACACTGTAGGCAAGGCTGTTATAATGATACAACACTGTAGGCAAGGCTGTTATAATGATATAACACTGTAGGCAGGGCTGTTATAATGATGTAACACTGTAGGCAGGGCTGTTATAATGATGTAACACTGTAGGCAAGGCTGTTATACTGATGTAACACTGTAGACAATGCTGTTATAATGATGTAACACTGTAGGCAAGGCTGTTATAATGATATAACACTATAGGCAAGGCTGTTATAATTATATAACACTGCAGGCAAGGCTGCTATAATGATATAACACTGTAGGCAAGGCTGTTATAATGATGTAACACTGTAGGCATGCTGTTATAATGATGTGACACTGTAGGCAAGGCTGTTATAATGATATAACACTGTAGGCAAGGCTGTTATAATGATGTAACATTGTAGGCAAGGCTGTTATAATGATGTAACACTGTAGGCAGGCTGTTATAATGATGTAACACTGTAGGCAAGGCTGTTATAATGATATAACACTGTAGACAAGGCTGTTATAATGATGTAACACTGTAGGCAATGCTGTTATAATGATATAACACTGTAGGCAAGGCTGTTATAATGATGTTACACTGTAGGCAAGGCTGTTATAATGATGTAACACTGTAGGCAAGGCTGTTATAATGATGTTACACTGTAGGCAGGGCTGTTATAACGATGTAACATTGTAGGCAAGGCTGTTATAATGATGTTACACTGCATGCAAGGATGTTATAATGATGTAACACTGTAAGCAAGGCTGTTATAATGATATAACACTGTAGGGCAAGGCTGTTATAATGATGTAACACTGTATGCAAAGCTGTTATAATGATATTACACTGTAGGCAATGCTGTTATAATGATGTAACACGGTAGGCAAGGCTGTTATAATGATGTAACACTGTAGGAAAGGCTGTTATAATGATTTTACACTGTAGGCAAGGCTGTTATAATGATCATGGTTACACTGTATGCAAGGCTGCTATAATGATGTAAAACAATGTTAAAAATCGGGGTAATTATAACATGAGGTTAACCATTTTGTTAATCATCACGGTATTAATTGTCAGTATTATGGGAGATTTAACTCTCTTGTAGAACGATTTCTTGTATTGACAGCGATGGAGTTATGTAGAAAATATAAATCATCTATTCAAAAGTGCATGACAGACGATCAAAGAAAAAAAACCTGTTAATGTTGTATTACTAACCGACTTATTTGACTGCTTGAGGCTCCTCATCTCTCACAGCATTCCCATGTGATTTGTTATTGGTTTGATATCTCAATTGTTTATCGAGTGCAGACTTTTCTACATAATTGCATTTCAAACATGAAATTAATCGAGAAATCTTTATACAGTCATTTTGAATTCGCACGAATGTCCTTACATATGAAAACATTTTTAGATTAAGATTCAACAGTTTTGTTATGTTACATACCTATCAAAGAATTAACCATTTTCTTACTTGCAGACGCATTTCCACGCAGCTGGAGGAGACGACTTTTGAAAACATTTTGGCAAAAGGAGAAATTACTCCAAATGAGCATTTCATATTTCCCGCACACGGTCTTGAATTCTTTTCAAAAATTTAAATTTTATTTCTGCCAACGTTTGTCTTCAAGCGTTTTTAAAGTTGTCTGCCGCAGCTTTGTTAACCCTTTCCCTCATACGACAATTCTGTAGCAGACGACTTTGAACATAGTTAAATATCTTTAATTGAATGGATAACCTATGACTAAAAGTGGAAAACATTGTGGCAAAAGGAGAAATTGCTCGTTTTGAGCAATTTCTTCTTTTGTCACTATGTTTTCGAAAAGCCGTCTGCTGCAGAAGCGTCAAAAAGCGCATATATGAGGGAAAGGGTTAAAGATGGGAGATGGTTAATCAATTTTGATAAATTTGTACCAGACAAACTGAAGGACCTTAGCAGCATAAAAGGACTAAACAATGTTGTTATGTTAATTCTGTCGCATTGTGAGTATCTAACAATGTCAATATGGCCTTTATTCACATGCGGTCTTTATTTCCAGGTTCTTTTTTATCAGATAATGAGCAATTGGGTAGCTGAACTTGAGGTTGCTGTAGACAGGGACTTGGTATTCCAATGTGGTATTGAGTGTAGGTTCGACTGTTTATATCTTAATAGGGTACCTTGTTTCTAATTTCAGTTTGCTGCCTTCTTTTCCTATATCTGGAGATTTGGGGAGTTTCTGTGCAAGACCGTTCACTACGTTCAAAATGTGTCTTGCATCTGTTCTATAGCGACCTTGACCTTCATGAGTCTGGAAAGGTGAGTACAAACTTAAAATAATTTCACCAAGAACACAATTCTTATATTCAATTGAATTAGATTTAAAAATGGGATATCTTGTTATTTACTTAAAAGCATAAATATGAAATATTCACATACTATTATGGTTTAAAAAAAGAAACCTGAAACATGACTATCTCGGAGAAGTATTATTGTCATGTGAAGTGTAATTTTACTAATTTAATTTACTAATTTCATTTACATTTTAAAAGAACACAAAGTCAAATTTACTTTAATTTATCTTTAATTATAGTTATTTCTTAATTGTGAGATGCTCCATTCATCATATTGAAATACAGAACAAAAATATGGTTTGTTAAATGTAAAACGTAGAGAAAACCAACATTATGAACATTAAAACCCCAGAGAAAACCAACTTTATGAACTCTGCGTAAACTTTCGACCTGGATCAGCCTAAGCATACCGGGCAGGCTAACCCGGACAGACATTTTTCGCCTCCTGTGGATCTTCTATTTCCGGAAGCATTACTCTATACCTATATCCCCCTGAGACGGAATGTGTCGACCCAGATAAACCTGAGCGGACTACGTAGGCTGATTTGGGTCGATACATCACGCAGAGTCGATAATGTTGGTTTTCAACGTGATTCAACGGGCACTCAAGTTAATGTCAAACGCTGTCATTTGATTGGTGTATTCGAATAATGATTTCATTACAACTGTTCTGTTAGGTCAATCAGAATAAACCCCAAGGTATGGGTTAAAATGAGTATAGAGCTACGACAACACATTCGTATGTGTTAATCTTAATGATTTGACATTTGCAAACGCATATATCATTCCGTCTGGCATGTCTCGAATAGAAAAAAAAGAAATCAAAGAGTTTGCGTGGCCTTTTTTCAGTAAACCTTTTCCCTCATAGATCGAAACTATAGCAGACGGCTTTCAAAACATATATAGGCTCAGATACGGAAAATATGTAGAAACAAAAATACAACTATTGAATAGAGTTGAACGTCCTTTGACAAAAGGATATTTGACAAAAGGATATATTGCTCGGTTTGAATATAACTATGTGCATATACAACTATTGGTTTGCCTTCTTTCAGGTACTATGCCATTGTCCATCCAATGAAAGCGAAATACTCGTGTACTGTGGGAAAGGCTAGACGTGCCTGTATTTTTCTGTGGTTGTTATCATGCGTGTTGGCTTTACCAATCGTTTTCGGGAGGGTAAGTATTAACCCGTTTCCACATATAGACCACAATGGAAAAGCAACTGTCTGTCTATTGCAATTACACTCAGGTTTTGCATTATATAACCCTGCAAATAAAGATTACATGTGAACAAAGACCAGGGTGTTGTCTTCCCACAGATGGTCTTTAAATGTATAAAAAAAAGGTTCCGACATTTGTTGTATTTGGGCAAGCGTTAAAGCAGATGCTGGATGTACCATTGCACGGGTCAAACTACATTAAAACTTACATGCACATACTTGGAGTAGTATTTCATTAAAATTAACTAAAGTCGAGTGGATAGTGATCCCCAATATTCGATTGCACCAGCAGGGGCGTAGCTGTCAGCGCAGACTGATCTGGTCGATACATTACGCGGATGTGTATCGCCGCAGCTGCATTTTGGGGGCATTTTTAGAAAAAATGAGTAGGCACTAAAGGGAGCTATTCCCCCTGACCAGTATGCAGAAACATTTTGGTCTGATTGAGGTAGTACAAATGTTGTTTAGCCCTTTCCCACATACAGACGCTTTTTGACATCTCTACGTAAGACGACTGTTGACAACATTGTTGGAAAAAGGAGAATTCGCCACTGATAAGAAAGTTCTCCTTTTTACACAATGTGTTCAACTCTTTTCAATAAATAATCTTTTATTTATAGAAAGTTTCCATTTTTTGTCGAGATAGTTTCAATGTCGTCTGCGTCAAATTGTGTTGTATGTGAGAAGGGGTAACATTCGCATACGAACGGAAAGAGGCTAATGCCGATTTCGATCATATTGTATTCTTGCAATCTATTTTCGGGTCATAATTCTTCAACCGATACGCTTTGTGTGTGACAATGGTGGGGATGCATACACACGCTTTTTTCTGAGAATATTAAATAGTATATTTATGTTTCAAATTTATGCTACAAAACAAGGACTAATGCTATTTTACCACGGGCATATTGTAAGTTAGAGAGACAGACTGGGGATGGTTACAGTTCTTAATGTTTGCTTTGTATACTTGATATCATCCTCTGACAAATGATTTCTATCGATGATTTATAGAAGATAGATGATTTTATTCCGTTTGCTATCGAATATACTGCCTGCTTCCATATTGCATGCGATATTTGAATATTTGCAAACCTTCAGTGTCAAGACATTTCTTCAGGGTATCTTTTGTTTTATAAAAAAGAAAGAAGTATACACACTATGACAATATGCGAATAATCTATACATGCAATATGTAGTCACGTGAATGGCAATGGCATACATTTCTCTGTTATTAGTATTCTATTAATTTTCCTTTAATTATAGTTTTTTGAAAAAAAGGTCAAATCGTGGAGAAAAAAAAAATCACATAAATGCTCATGACCAAACCAAACTGCTTTTGTTATACTGATTAACGATTACTGTCGTTATTCATGAATATTGTACGGTGTCCTGTTGGGGCCAGCGTGTTTTTCTGTGGACGGCCTCTTATCGTGGGCAAAAAAAAACCGCGCCGATTTAACTTAAATCCGCGCACTTTTTTTTAAGGCTGTTTATATAGGATTCTATAGAGAATCCAGCAGAATTTTGTCGAAAAAAGATGCGAAATTTTACAAATAAAAACGCGCATCTTTTTTTCATGGTTGCCAAAACATCAAACTGAAAAAAAAAAGTGCGCGGATTTAACTTAAATCCGCGTACTTTTTTTCAATGCGGATGAAACATTCGGTATCCTACGTACCTCAACACCGCTTCCAAATATTTCCCGCGTAAAATTATTCCCAGGACTAGGGAAGATATGTGTTTTGGGGCTATATACCGATGGATTTCACCAAACATCGAGTTGTCTGTAGTTACCTTTAGTCTAAGAAGCAGTTTGTGTAGCCCCTTTACAATGATGGTCAAATTATAACTGTAAATATCCATTAAACGCCACCCTTTCCTTATCGAATTGTATCTAGCCCGTTCGGGCCGTTCGGGCTAGATACAATTCGATAAGGAAGATATGTGTTTTTGGGCTATATACCGATGGATTTCACCAAACATCAAGTTGTCTGTAGTTACCCTAGGTCTAAAAAGCACTTTGTGTAGCCCCTTTACAATGATGTTCAAATTATAACTGTAAATATCCATTAAACGCCACCCTTTCCTTATCGAATTGTATCTAGCCCGTTCGGGCCGTTCGGGCTAGATACAATTCGATAAGGAAGATATTTGTTTTGTGGCTATATATCGATGGATTTCACCAAACATCAAGTTATCTGTAGTTACCTTAGGTCTAAAAAAGCATCATTGTAAAGGGGCTACACAAAGTGCTTTTCGATAAGGAAAGGGTGGCGTTTAATGGATATTTACAGTTATAATTTGACCATCATTGTAAAGGGGCTACACAAAGTGTTTGAGGTACGTAGGATACCGAATGTTTCATCCGCATTGAAAAAAAAGTACGCGGATTTAAGTTAAATCCGCGCACTTTTTTTTTTCAGTTTGATGTTTTGGCAACCATGAAAAAAAGATGCGCGTTTTTATTTGTAAAATTTCGCATCTTTTTTCGACAAAATTCTGCTGGATTCTCTATAGAATCCTATATAAACAGCCTTAAAAAAAGTTTTTTTGCCCACGATAAGAGGCCGTCCACAGAAAAACACGCTGGCCCCAACAGGACACCGTAATATTGCCTTTAACTCTTGGCCACTTTATTTTCCGTTCCACGTTTCGTCTATTGCGTGACAAATGAGATAACCAGGGATGATTTGCAAGTCTGAAAGTCACATTGCTTTGATTCATTATCGTGTTAATCATGTTAACTTAAAGCTGGTCAAGCCAATATTTTCCCCCCGTTTTAACTGTTTGGTAAGATTCTTGCAAACAAAAGTTCGATCTTGGTTTGTCGTTTCCTACGACGGAGACCTATCTTATCGTCAACAATAGTTTGATATTTACAACAATTAACAATGGCATTATTTACAATTATGTATTAAATTATTAATAACAGGTATGGATATTATATAAGCATCTTTTTAAAAGAGCAGCCTGTCAATTCCGAGCGGTTTTTAAGAAGTCGAATCTTTTTCAAACAGCATGACCGCTTTGATCCAAGACAAGAGGCATACATCAACACAAAACTTAACTCTGCAGATACAACGAATTTGCAAAAGACGACTTTGAACACGTCAATGGAAAATATGTAATATTTCTATATATTATAGTTGAATTATTAAATACAGTTAAAACAGTGTTGCAAAAGGAGCAATGTCTCCATGAGTCAATTTTCAAAATTCCTCTGATGCAAGCGCCTACAATTCGTCAGGATATTAGAAAGGTTTCATTGAGTTTCAAAAAGTGTATTTAAGTCGTCTGTGTCCGCAATGTGACCATGTGCCAAATACGATTAACTCAGTCGGTAGCACTGGGTTTGACAAACGAGTAATCCTATCTTATTCAGTAGGGTGCCTCAACAATAACATTGGATACCGTGGTTATAAGTAAGGCTTCAAGGGTCAAACATACAAAGTTCCAAAATTCTCTGACAGGTTCAATGGCTCATTGCTTTGTTTTTCGTGATAAATCCTTCACCATTGTCCACATACAGCACATCTGCTTTAGACGTCTTAGAAAACATATATTCAAATATTGAATATCTCTTGAAATGAAGGTATAAGTTCTCAAAAAAGCGGAAAACATTGTGGCAAAATGAGAAATTGCTCATCATGAGCAATTTCTCTTTTTCTACAAGTTTTCAAATGCTGCTGCTGCTGCAGTGGCGTCAGCAAGCATCTATATGGGGGGAAAGAGTCAATTTGAATGAGAGTCCATAGTCTCAAATAGATAAACTTGAACCCTTGACTACTGGAATCAATTCTGCGAAGTATGCGTTACCAGTATGCCAGTATGACAGTATGACAGTATGCCAGTATGCCAGTATGCCAGTATGACAGTATGCCAGTATGCCAGTATAGGACCAGATCACCCGATACGTGTTGGCTACTAAACTCAAGAGTTCTATCATGATATTTCCAGACTTGGCTATGAACTCTTCAAAATGAAAAGCTTGAAAAGACAATTTAAAAAAAATCAGTATATTAAAAGCGTTTCCTGCCCAGATATGTTAAAAATGATGTAACATTTTATCTAACCGGCATTAAAAAATAAAATGCCAAAATATTTCAATTCAACTCTGTGTACGTAATCATTTTCCCCATACTGAGTGAAATGTGATGTTTAGATCCGAGAACACCGCCATGCCACATAAAAAGCGTTTAAAGAAACCCTTATGTAGCATACGAGTAAACACACCTACATGGTATCCATTGATGAGAACGTACCGTTATCCAATGAGCATGCTTGACGCATACACTTCGTTCTTTCAGTCGGTGTACTTTGATTTTCTTCGTTGGCGTAGTTGATAATATCACTTATTCATCACATTGTGTGAATACCTACTAGTTTAATTGAATTTTGTTGTGCGATTCTTGCAACAGTACTGCGTGAATTACCAGTATTACCGATAGTATTATCCTGACACCTAAGCATCAGTCATTACCGTAACATTAATGGAAAGTTTGGTAGCCATTACTTCATTTTAAAAGTATTTAGTATGACCCGATCAGGGATCGAACCTAGTCTCCGCTGCTGTGACGGGCCGCTCTAACCATAACACCATGGAGACGTTTATTGGGGATTAAAGATATGAAAGTAATGACCGGTCGATTCATTTATATTTGTTTTACCAGTGCGGTCGCATGTGGTTCTCTATAGGCTAGTTTCATTGTACTTACAATGTACACACTATGCTGCTGTCAACTCAGCTTTTGTATTTATCATCTAAGAGCTTAATTAGCCCTGGTACACATGCGGACGCATTTTGACAGATCTGTAGAAGGAAACCTTAGAACACAGTGTGGCAAAAGGTGAAATTACTTAAGATGAAAAC